>WOXC01005634.1:252500-303611 GCA_011680675.1 Gymnobelideus leadbeateri | reverse complement strand
ATAAAAGGTTTATGGATATATTTTCTAACAGATTATCTTTTCTGCAAATCATTTTGCAAACCTGAAAGTGTCATGTGAATGTGAAATAATTGTGATTATCATCCTTAGGTATGGTAGGAGCAGTTTAAAATGTGAATTTCTTTAAAAATCTCTCTTCTACAATGGAGCATTTATATTGCAGCTTACATCATTACTTCTCAACCTTTTTTAAAATCTGTTTCCTACAAAACCATCACATTACTGATTGAAGACTGTCTTTAGATAATGTGCTAAACAGAGTTATGTTGAAACCTTTCACAGAGTCTTGAATAGAGTGCTAAATTTAGAAAAAGATTTGGGTTTGAATGTGAAGTCTGCCCCTTAGAAGTCATGTAACCTTGTGCTGTTAATCTTCCAGGGATTTGGTCTTCTCATCTACACACTAAAGCAGTTGGCCTAGATGATCTCCAAGAATTTCCCTTGGAACCTTAACTAGCTTCCTGACTAGCTTGTCACTTAACTTTATAGGTTCTTTTTTTCTTCATTTGTAAAATAAAATTCACAATATCTACTTCATAGGGATGTGAGGAAATTGTTTTGCAAGCATAAGGACACAGTTACCTGTGAGCTGTTAGCATCCTTCTCCCTCTTCCTCTTCTTCTTCCTCTTGTAAATCTCATCAAAAGGTCTTTAAATGAAAAAGGATGGGGGAGAAAGAATGCTCTCTGTGCATATCCTAAAAGTCAAATCATATAGGAAGTAGCCCCAAAAATGGAAGAAGAGGAACTGAGTTGCCCAGAAGTTCATGGGAGAGAAAACCCAAGAAAGGAGCTATGGCTTCCAGTGTCTGTATACAAATGTCCAAAGTTCAGTCAACACACAAGAGGAAGTAGAAGTCCTGATACAAGAGAGAACATTTTAAAAAATTAATTAAAATTTTAATTCAATTTTATTTTATTTTCAGTTCTGAATTCTCTCCCTTCCTCCTCCTTCTCTCCTACGTATTGAGAAATAATAGCAAAATGTGCTTCGAAAATATACATAAAATATATATAGTCAAGCAAAGCATCTTCTTTCATTAGCCATGTCCAATATGTATTATGTATTTTATTTTAATAAATAAGCAAATGAATGAACAAATAAGCAAATCAATAAATGAACAAATAAATCAATGAATAAATAAATGTAGGTTTCAATCTGCCTTCTGAATCTCTCAGCTCTCTATTTCAAGGCAGATAGCATGTTTGATCAGGAGCCCTCTGGAACTGTGGTTGGTTCCATTGTGTTAGTCAGAGTTTCTAAGTCTGTAAAAGTTGTTAGTCTTTACAGTATTGTTTCCATTGTATACATTGTTCTGGTTCTGTTTGCTTCAGCAAGAGGACAAATTTGACTCATGGGTACCATTGAGATTTTGTGGGATGAAAGCTATAAGTGAACTATGGCTCTGGATAAGTGAATAGTTAAAAAAAGGGGAGGGTAGCATTGTTTATTAAGAAAGTTTTATGTATGTAGGGAAATCCAGGAACCAAAAACAAAAAAAAAAAGCAAGATAAAGATTATTTAGAGGAAGGTCAAAGGAGGGAGAAATAGAATCAATTTTGAAACTGGATTATACTACCTACACAGAAAGAATAGATGAGGAATATGGGAAAAAGATCACAAGACTGGCACAAAGGTATGATATATATTGATGGTGGGGGACTTCAATTATCTAGGTATCTGCTGCAATCTTCAACCCCATTAGGAGGAGAATAGCTTCCAAGAATGAGGAAGTGGTGATCCTACTGTACTTTGCCCTCATTAGACTTCATTGGAATGGAATAACAACTAACATTTATATGATACTTGCTATTGGCCAGGCACTATGCTAAGCACTTTTACAAATATCATCTCATTTGGTTTTCATAACAACCCTGGGAGTTAGGTCATTATTATTGCCACTTTACAGATAAGGGAACTGAGGCAAACAGGGTTAAGTGACTTGCCCAGGGTCACACAGCTAGTATCTGAGACCAGATTTGGACTCAGGCTTCCCTGACCCAGGCCTGGCATTCTATCCACTGCACTACCTACTTGCCTAGTATTGGTAACCTAGAGAGTGTTCAGAGGAGGGCAACCAGTATGGTGAAGGGTCTTGAGGTCACAATATCCAGGTTTACCTCATTTTATTGTGCTTTGCTTTACTGAACTTTGCAGATATTGTGACTTGTGGCTTTTGTTTGTTTGTTTGTTTGTTTTTTACAAAATGAGTGTTTGAGGCAACCCTAGAATGAGCAATTCTATTGGTGCCATTTTCCCAACAGTATGTTCTTATGTCATGCCACTGTGTCACATTTTGGTAAGTCTCACAATTTTTCAAACTTTTTCATCCTTATTATATCTGTTACAGTGATCTGTGATCAGTGACCTTTGATGCTATTATTGTATTTGCTTTGGGGCACCATGCATGGTGCTCATATAAGACGGTGAACTTAATAAGTATTGCATGTGTTCTGACTGCTCCACTTTACTGCTATTCCCCCATCTCTCTCTCCTTGGGACCACCCTATTCCCTGAGATGAAACAATATTGAAGAACATTGTAGAAATTTAACTGATGGAGTAGCAGCAAAGTTTGAGAGGATTGATTCCAATTTTGAAAGAAGTTCTATTGTAGGTAATATGCTATCAAAGAGCATCTTCATGCTACAGAGAAATCTTTTATGAAATGAAGAGTTAGTCAATGTAGCAATCTTCACTGTTGTCTTATTTTAAGAAATTGCCACAATCAGCCCAGCTTTCAGCAAACACCACCCTGATCAGTCAGTAGCCATCAGCATCCATGCCAGATGCTCCACTGGCAAAAAGATTATGAGTCACTGAAAGCTCAGATGATGGTTAGCATTTTGGGGAAGGGCCATAAAGTATTTTTAATTAAGGTATGCACATTGTTTTTAAAGACACAATACTATTGCACACTAAAGTATAGTGTAAACATAACTTGTATGCAATGAGAAACAAAAATTCTTGTGACTCTTTTTATCTCGATATTCACTCTGTTGTGGGTGGTCTAGAACTCAAACCTGAAGTATCTTTGAGGTATACCTGTATGGGGTTTGAAGGAACTGGGTATGTTTAGCCAGGAGAAAAAAAGATTCAGGGAGGACATGATAACTGGGTTAAATATATTGTCATGAAGGACAAACTAGACTTGTTCTGTTTGACTTTTGAAGACAAAACCAGGAGCAGAGGATGAAAATTGAAAAGAGATCAATTTAGGCTTTATGTTGGGAACAATTTCCTAATAATTAGTATCATCTAAAAATGTCATATCAAGGGTTGCCTTGAGACTTACTGGGTTTTCTTTTACTGTAGTTCTATTAGACAAAGGTTGGATGAGCAATTTTTGTGTTTGTTGTAGAGAGGATTAATGTTCAGATATTGATTGATTATCTGAATTATGAACTAGCTCTGATATTCTATTATTCTGTGAAAAAGTTAGGAATTCAAAGATTCAAAAATTCAAAAAAATTCAAAAAATTCAAAATTTCAAAAAAATTCAAAGATGACTATGAAGACGGGAACCTTGGAGATTTGTAAAAGTACCAGAAAGCTGATTATTATTTCTGTTTTATTTGTAAGAAAAACTGAAAAGAAAATAGTGAAAACTCACTACCAACCATCAGTGGAATGGATTGCCTCCAGAGATTGTGGGTTCCTCCCTCTTTGGAGGTTTTCAGGTAGAGTCTGGATGATCATTTGTTGAATATATTATAATGGGGATTCTTTAGTGTATGGGTCAGATTAGATAGTGGCTGAGGTCCCTCCCAACTCTCAAATTCTGTGATTCTGTAGTTTTATTTTTCCACTTCTTCTTTCTCTTCCTACCCCTCCTCCTCTTCTCTTCCCCTTTCCCCTCTCCTTTTTTCCCTTCCTCGTCTTTCTTTTTCTCCATTTTTCCCCCTTTAATTCACTCTAGTACCATAGAATGCGCTGATTATGCAACTAGGGAACCTGGGTTCGAATTTTACCTCTGAAATTTACTAGTTTTTGTGACCCTGGACAATTCAGTTCTGGTTCCTGGAACTCAGTTTCTTCATCTGTAAAATGAAGGGGTTAAACTGAGGTCCCTTTTAGCTTTAGATTTATGATTCTATGAGGATGAGATTATCTTTGAAATCTCTTCCAGCTTCAAAATATAATGATCCCTGACCAGTGTGGCACAATAAAAAGTTCCAAAGAATCTGGGTTTAAATTCCACTTATGATGCTTGCTTACCTTGGACAAGTCACAACTTCTTTCTATCTTGTTTTTCTCATCTATAAAATGAGAGTCAAACCCTTCCTCCTCTGGCCTATGACACTAGGGCTTTGATTATAAACCCTGGATTTTTTTTCTTCCTAAACCTTCCCTTAACTTTTCACTCAATAACAATGCCTTGTAATACAGATATTGACTTTCTGGCTTTCATCATTCTTTTATAGGCTCCATAATGCCATCCAGACTATATTCTGGATGGCATATATATCAGACTATATATGCTTTGCTACAAGTTTATTAGCTGAAATACTCTTCTTTTTTTTTTAGCCCCACAAAATTATTTTAACTGAAGTACTCCTTTGTTTTGCTTGTTGTCCAGAAAAAAAGTAATAATGGAGTCATAATAACTCTAAAGAGGTCATTGATCAGTATAGTGGGTCTGATCCAAGTCATTTTCCTTAGGCTTCCTGTGCCTTGGGATAAATGATCTTCGTGGAGAGTACCCCTGAGCTGTGAAGTCAAGAGACAGAGCATGGGACAACTTAAGGCAAGCCCCTGTTCTCTGGGAAGAGAGGTGTTCTTTCCCGTTCCTGTCATTGCTGGGACTTTAGCACCCAATGCCTGTATCATAGAGAAGATTAGTGGTAAAGGGAGGCTGGGATTGGGGTGATATGCAGTCACTTTCTGCAGAAGAAAGGAAGCAGATCAGTGGCACAGCACATGAAATAAGGAGCTCTGGAGATCCAAGAGCAAAGAGAACCATGTGCCTTTTATTTTTGCCTTCTGTACTTATACGTAGCTTCTATTTCCTGCAAACCAGTCTATCCATTGCTGCTTTTCTCAGCTGCCATAAAAGGAGAAGAAAAATTTGGAATGCCAATAAAATGTTTCTGTTGAAATATATGTGTTTTCCCCAGCACCTTGCAAGAGAGGAAAAAGTTATCAAGGTAACAGTTTTCCTAAAATCAAGATTGTTTTTATAAAATAAAATTGACCTTAAGATGTTTTATTCTTTTTCTTCCCTAATGTCCAGAATGAAGGCAGCATCTATTCTTATCACTGACTTGTGATTCTTTGCAATCTCAGCTGCTGTCTATTCTGCATATGTCTAACAATAAGGAAATTGTTTCTAGGCCTGTGGGGGCAGGAGTACTGTATCTAGTTACTTTTGTACTCAATGACCCATCTGGACTCAGCTATTCAATCTGTGTTCAGTCCTGGGGAAACCTGGCCTTTAACTGGGGGAAGACTAGGTTCTATTTTCTCACTCATATATTAATTAAACCCCAAATTATTTCAAGTTTAGGTTTTGGTTCATTGTAAAGCCAAGCATAAGCAGCTCTCCAGAGGACTGCTGCTGTGAATAACTTTAAGATTCTGATCACATAGTATAGTGAACTCTCTATTTATTCAACAGTAAAATAAAGCAAAATATTCACAGAAACCAAAGTACAGCATTCACAGCAATATAACTTAACAACTTATCACTAAAGTAGCCACATAGTCTTAAACATTATATCATTCAGTAAGTCACAATCTGAATCAATCAATATAAAGTACCCATCTAAAGTCTTCTTTCATCTTGATTGGAGACTAGCTTCCAATCATTCTTCACTCAAATCATCCTTAAGAGGTACAAAGTACAGAGTACAAAGACCTCCCACCCCAGGTCACATTGTCTTAATCTCTCAGCCAGCACTAAGTACCCAAGTGAAGATCCCTTCATCTTGACTGGAGCCTGACTTCCAAACTCCATGGTTCTTCTTCCATGCCCAGCTCATGGCTGAATTCACCCAACTGTCACCTGGATTCACAGGTAGGAGGCTCCCAATTCCTGCTCCAGCTCCAGTTCCAGCTCTGGCTTGAAGTTCATGGTGACCAGTCCACCTCAAGCCCTTTGCAGTTTCTGTTTTTGGTAAGATAAAGCTTAAAAGAGCCACATTGATATCTACACACATCAAGCTTAGCAACAAATTGTTACACAATATTGTTACAACAATATTCATACACATTGCAGGCACTATCATCCCAATTCACTTTCTACCTGTGAAATCAACACAAGTCAACAGACTGGGTGCTTCTGACAAAGTAACACAATTCAGCAGATACAATGCTTGTCTGACAAAGTATACAAATCATCAGAATCCTTCTATCTGACAAAGTAACACAAACACAAATCAACACAGACAGAACAGATGGACAGAGTGCTGACACCACAAGCTTTCTCCCTCTCAGTTCTGCTTGGTCCCAGCTCATACTCCTGCTTTTATATTCTCTTTTGGCAAGTTCTTCCCACTGTGGGCTCCATGCAATGATGTTAGTTTCCAACAAAGACTTGACACAATTAAAGGCAGGCTCAAAGGCACTTGAATAGCTGAAACAAGGAGCAAAGTACCGTTTTGTTTGCCATTACATTCATGTGTGGGATTTGTCCAAAAGGTGGAATAGAAAGACATTCAATTTGCATTAGGAAAAGGTATGGGATAGGTATTTATTTCTTTCATGCAGAAGAAATGCTGAAACATCATTATCATCATCAACAATAGTAATCACTTGCAATAATAATAGATGGCACTTACTATGTGCTAGGCACTGTGTCTAACACTTTGCAATCACTATCTCATTTGACCCTTACAACAGCCATGGGAGGTCCATGCTCTTGTAATCACTATTTTATAGTTGAAGACAGTAAGGCTTAAAACAAAATTCAGAATCATCTTATAACTACTGTTATGCTTTCTAAGGAAGGTGATATTTAAACTTCATCAGAACATGAACATTTTACTATGCTGTGGAAATACTTGTTTTCTTTCTTAAGTTGAGTATAAAATAAATAAAATAAAAAAAAACAAATAGGCATCAATAAAGTTTCAAATAAAAAGATAAAAAATCATGCTGTAAAAAAGGAAAAAATAACATGAAATATTTTGTGGAATTGCTAATTAGTCATTTTATAATTCATCTTGATTCTGCACTACCAAACAATTCCTGGTACACGTCTGCTGGTAAAGTGTCCAGGATTGGGCCAGTCCTATTGTTGAGATACTTCTTTTATGATGTGGAAGCTTTCCCTCCTGCTAGCCAACCCTACGAAATCTCACACTCAGCAAAACTCTCAAACTCACAAGATTGCTCCCAAGCCTGTAGGGATAAGTTCTGTTTTCCTAAGACCAGGAGAAAACAAACATGGCAACAAGAAAAAGCATCTTGGGTTTGCCTAGGTGCAAGCTTGCCTAGTTGAGCCCCACTTCCATAGCCATCTGTTGTATGGGAGAAGTAACCAGGATGTCAGGGTGGAGAAGGACCAGACCTTCCCCCTCCCTCATTGGAAGTGCTGGGTCAAAGGAAAGGAACCAGTGGGAAGGTTTCTTTCCTTTGAACTGACCCAGCATTCTATTCCCTTCCCATTGTCATGAGTGTGGGAAGGACCAAAGGACTACTCAGAGCTTTTGGAGTCAGACCAAAGTGACAAGAGCTTTCAGTGAGAGGCCATCTTATGGTCAGATGCAACCACGGTATTTGTCTTCTCAGAGACTCCCAAATGCTTATTCATCACGTCCCTAAAATTTCAAGGTGAGCACAAGGAGTACATTTCCGGGACTGGCTCCTATAGGCCATTCTCTGCACCTTATAACCACGGAGAGTTAACTGTTAGTAAAGTCAAATTCAAATTGAAACAGATACCTGCCAGCTGTAGATTAGACTTAGAAACCCACAAATTAACATTTTGTGTGTTGTACAGTCTTGTTCTTGTTCTTTTTGTTCTTTCCTTTTTTCTTGTTCTTGTTCTTCTAACTTTTCCCAAATATATTTTAATCTGATTCAGCACCCACTGACCCTAGAGCATTGTCTAATAGACAGCCTGCAGGGATCTGTTTCTGTTTGAGTTTGATGTTACTTCTAGGTAACTTTCTATGATTATAAAATGACTAGAATGCATTCCAATCATGGGGTACGACTTGGGAGAATGCCCCAATTAGGAAGACCAATTAGGATACTACTACAGTGGTCCACAAAGTCCTACTCTCATGCCTCATCAAGACATCAAAGTGATCCTGTGATCTCAAAAGAATGCATACAAGGACAGAAAGGCTTCGAGAACTGTTGCAACAACAGATTAAATCTGTCTTCTGAAGACCAGACTAGCTATGGACACCTCTAGTCTTATGGTAATGAATTCTTTGCCCATGGAAAATCATGAAACAATGAAAGAGAAAAAAATATAAATGGCCTTTAAAGCTTGGAATTGTACTTGTGTTTCTGAAGTGACAGAGATAGAAGGTGGTAGGAATCACAATTTTTAGATCATTTCTAACCTTTAACTTGTGGGGCACTTAGGTGGCACAGTGGATAGAGTTCAGGAAGACGCATCTTCATGAATTCAAATCGGGCCTAGGACACTTACTAATGGTGTGATCCTAGGCAAGTCACTTAACCTTGTTTGCCTCAGCTTCCTCATCTGTAAAATGAGAAGGAAATGAAAAACCATTCTAGTATCTTTGCCAAGAAAACCCCAAATGGATCCTTGAAGACTTAAATGACTCAAAGACAGCAAAAAACTTTAACTTAGCTATTGGTATCCTAAATGGAAGATCTTTGTCAAATAATTAATGAGTAGACATTCTAGAAGAAGAACTAAATTATATCAATCTAGGCCAGGAATTTTTTTTTGTTTGTTTATATCATTCATTTCCACCAGATTTTGAGTTACAATTTCCCCCCATTTTTCCCTTTCCCCCACCCCAGAATAGTAGTTCCACAGGATATTCCCTCATCCAATCTGCCCTCTCCCATATCTTCTCCCATACCCCCTTCGACTTTTTCAGTAGGGCAAGGTGAGTTTCTGTGCCCCAATGTCTGTATATCTTATTTCCCAATTATATATAAAATAGTATTAATAATAGTACTTACATATTTTTAAACATTTGATTTTAAAACTTTGAATTACAGATTCATTCCCTTCCTCCCTTGTCACCCACCCTTACTGGGAAGATAAGCAATTCAGTATATGTTGTACATGTGTAGCTATGTAAAACATTACCATAGTAGATATATTGTAAAAGACTGACTATATTTCCCTCCCTCCTATCCCACCTCCCACTTGGTCTGTTCCCTACTTTATCCTGTTCCTTTTCAAAAGTGGGTGCTTCCAAGTTCCCTGTCCCCCTTCCCTCCCCCTTTCCCTTCCATCACTCACCCCTCTCATCCCCTTCCCCCCTACTCTCCTGTAGGGTGAGATATCCTATTTAGTATGTATGTCATTCTCTCCCTGATCCAAATTCAATGCAAATAAAGTTTTGCCTTTTTGCCTTCCTATTCTTCCCCTCCCTTGTAACCATTTCCCCTTGCCTCTTCTATATGAGATAGCTTACTCCATTCTGTCTCTCCCCATCTCCTCTCATTATATTCCTCTCTCACCTCTTAATTTCACTTTTTAAGTATCATCCCTTCCTATTACATTCAACCTGTGCCCTCTATTTATACCTGTAAACATATATGCACACATTCACATATGTATTCATATGCCCATATAACTTTCTTCAATTATTTTCATACTGAGAAAAGTTTCATCAGTTACTGTTATTGTTTTTCCATGTAGGAATGTAAATAGTTCAACTTTGATAAGTTCATTATGATTTCTTTTCTCTGTTTACCTTCTCAAGCATCTCTTGCTTCTTGTGTCTGCATGTCAAATTTTCTATTCAACTCTGGTTTTTTCCTCAAGAATGCTTGAATGTCCTCCATTCCACTGAATGACCATATTTTCCCCTGAAACAAGATACTCAGTTTTGCTGGGTAGGTGATTCTTGGCTTTAATCCCATCTCCTTTGCCCTCCAGAACATCATATTCCAAGCCCTTTGATGCCTCAGTGTAGAAGCTGCCAGATACTGTGCTATCCTGATGGCGTTTCCACAGCATTCAAATTGTTTCTTCCTGGCTGCTTGTAATATTTTCTCCTTGATCTGGGAATTCTAAAACCTGGCTATATTCTTAGGAGTTTTCTTTTTGGGATCTTTTTCAGGAGGTGATCAAGGGATTCTTTCAACCTCTATTCTACCCTCTGGTTCTAAAACATCAGGGCAATTTTCCTTGAGAATTTCTTGAAGGATGATTTCTAGGTTCTTTCTTTGATTATGGTTTTCAGGTAGTCCAATAATTTTAAAATTATCTCTACTGGATCTATTTTCCAGGTCAGTGGTTTTTCCCATGAAATATTTCACATTGCCTTCTATTCTTTCATTTGTTTGGATCTGTTTAACAGCATCTTGATTTCTCATAAAGTCACTAGCTTCCATTTGCTCCAGTCTAATTCTAAAGGAATGAATCTCCTCAGTGAGCTTTTGAGATTCTATTTCCATTTGGCAGTCAGCTTTTTAAGACATTCTTCTCCTCATTGCCTTTTGGAGCCTATTTTGCCATTTTAGTTAGCCTATTTTTTTTCTTTTTTAAAATTAATTTATTAGTTTAGTTTCAGTTAACAAGATTTAATTCCATAGTTCCTTGATTTTCAAATTTCCTTTACCTCCCTTCCCCCCACCCCCACTCCCAACAGCATGTAGTCCAGTATAAGATCTGCAAATACATTCATATTAGAAATTAGTCCAATTACAAAGGCTTATTGTACTAGGTGGGATGAAAAATGGTAAAGAAGAAATAAAACCAAACAATGAAAAGAAAAAAGATTAATTAGTTTGCTTCCATCAGGGTCCAAGCTCAGTTCTTTCTAGTTATAGCTTTGATGGGGTCCTTGTGATGTATATATATCTGTAGTATCAATCTGTAACATCAGTTTGTAAATGGGGTGCTTTGGGATCTATGTCTCTAAAATCAATTTGTAAAAGCAGTCTGTAAGATTACATTTCCACCCCCCCAGCCTCAGAGCATTGACTCTGCCCCTTCCCCCTTCCAGCACTCTGCCCAGCAACAACTCATGACCTGTTTATCTCTGTTTGAAACAATAAGTTATGTAAATGTTATCTCCCTTAGTTAGAGTGGCCAGCCCCACCATAAATTCTTCAATACTTTATCTATAGGGTAACTCCTTAGTCAATTATATACCCACACTGTCTCTGATGACCTTGGTGGGAGGCAGACTGGGCACTCTTTAGTGAAGTGTCAGGCCTAAAACCACACCTCCAGCTAGCCCCGCCTTGAGCTATTTCCCAGTGAATCATGGGCAGTACACCTGAGCAGTTGATATTAAAAGTGTATGGTCCTTTGAGCACTGACCACTCCTTAACTCCTCCCTGATCCCACCCTTACTCACCTAGTTAGCATAATTGACACCTTAAAACTATGCCTGCGGCCTCTGCGAGTTTGCAGGTTCCATAAGAATCTAACCAGCTGTTCTCTACAGGGTAACAATAAACTTTACAATTTCGGCTTCAAAGTTTGCTTGAGCCTGGTGAATTCCTTCCAGACTGGATGCCAGGGAGGCATCCCTGGCAGAACCACTTACCCTCCCCCCCCTCCTTATCACCCTTCCCTCTTCAGCTTTGGATATTTAATTTCTCTCCTTCACAAGTCTTTTGGGATTGACTTATATCACTGCATTGCTGAAAAGAGTCCAGTCTGTCATAGTTGGTAATCACATATATGATGTGTCTGTGATTGTACACAAATTTCTTCTGATTCTACTCTTCTCGCTCAGCATCAGTTTGTAGAAGCCTCTCCAGGTAAATATGAAATCCATCTCCTCCTCATTTCTTATAGCACGATAATATTCCATTACATTCATATACCACAGTTTGTTTAGCCATTCCCAAATTGATGGGCACCCCTTTAATTTCTAGTTCTTTGCAACCACGAAAAGAGCTGCTATAAACATTTTTGTACATTTGGGTCTTCCTCCCTCTTCTATGATCTTTTTGGGATATAACCCTATAAGTGGTATGGCTGGGTCAAAGGGTATGAAATTATTTATAGCCCTTTGGGCATAATTCCAGATTGCTCTCCAGAATGGTTGGATAAGTTCACAACTCCACCAGCAATGCATTAGTGTTCCAGTTTTCTCACATCCTCTCCAGCATTTGTCATTTTCTTCTTTTGTCATCTTAGCCAATCTAACTGGAGAGATGTGGTATCTCAGAGTTGTTTTGATTTGCATTTCTCTAATCAATAGTGATTTAGAGCATTTCTTCATATGCTTATAGATATCTTTAATTTCTTTCTCTGAAAACTGTTCATATCCTTTGACCATTTATCAATTGGGGAATGACTTGTATTCTTATAGATTTGACTCAATTCTCTCTATATTTTAGAAATGAGTTCTTTATCAGAGACATAGGTTGTAAAAATTCTTTCCCAATTTCCCACCTCCCTCTTGATCTTGGTTACATTGGCTTTGTTTGTACAGAAGCTTTTCATTTAATGTAATAAAAATTATCCATTTTGCATTTTACAATGCTCTCTAATTCTTGTTTGGTCCTAAAGTCTTCCCCTCTCCACAAATCTGAAAGGTAAATTATTCCTTGCTTTCCCAGATTGCTTACAGTATCATTCTTTATACCTAGATCATGCACCCATTTAGACTTGATTTTGGTATATGGTGTTAGATAATGATCTATGACCAGTTTCTTCCATACTGTATTCCGGTTTTCCCAGCAATTTTTGTCAAATAGTGAGTTCTTATCCCAAAAACTGGGGTCTTTGGGTTCATCAAGAGTTAGTCTATTTTGTAAGCTATTATTTTCCTCAGTCAGGTTGTTGACTCTTATATCATACTTTTCTTGCATCTTTTTCATTTCTCTTCCCAATTTTTCCTCCACTTCTCTTGTCTTCTTCTTCTTCTTCTTCTTCTTCTTCTTCTTCTTCTTCTTCTTCTTCTTCTTCTTCTTCTTCTTCTTCTTCTTTTTTACTTTTGGAGGGCAATTGGGGTTAAGCAACTTGCCCAAGGTCACATGATTTTGTTTGTGCTTGTTGAGTGTCTGAGGCCGAATATGAACTCAGGTCCTTCTGACTCTGGGGCCGTCACTCTACTCACTGCACCACCTAGTGGCCTCTTCTTATCTGCTTCTTAAGGTCCTCTATGGCTTGTAACCAGCTCGTATTTTCATTTGAGGCTTTTGGTGCAGGAGTTCTGACCTCCCAGTCCTCCTCTTGTTCCATTCTTTGATCCTCTTTGCCCCCAAAATAAGAATCTAATGTTGACTTTTTCTGTTTATTTTGTTTCCTTTGCCTAGGAATGTTGCCCCTCAATTACTTGACTTTTGGGCTTGTTGCCACAGTAGGACTCTGACACCAGCCAGGGGAGCTTCCATCCCAAACACTGGGGTTTTCCCAACTGCTGGAGGTATTAGTTGCTTGGCCTCTGTGAAGCCTCCACACACTCTGGCAAGCTTGTCACATACCCCAAGACCTCCACTCCAGACCACAATCCAGATCCAAGAAGGTTAAAGCAAGAATGATTACCCCCCACACTGATTGCCGGATCTCCCTACAGTCTGCAGGACAGGAACTGAAGCTGCTGCATGTGTCCATGGTTTCGCTGAAGCATCTCAGCAGCTTCTTGCCCCCAGGGTAAGAGGCCAATGTGCTTTTTCCCACTAATGAGTCCCAAAGTCCATAGGGCACTAAACTCTCACTTTGTCCATGGTATCTATGTGTTGGTAATTCTGGAAATGCCACAGCTGCTGGTGTTCTGGGGTCCCTCCAGCCAGCTGCTGGTCCTGCTGCCCTGGGGCTAAGACCCCCCAACTCATGGGGGCCTGGGCTCGGCTCCCAGCGTGCTGGGCTGGCCACTCCCTGCAGGCTTCTGGGCTGTCCTCAGTGGGAGGTTAGCTTCTCTGTGTCATTTTGTGGGTTGTGGAGCCCCACAGTTTGTTCAGAGTCCCCTTTTACATAAATTTGAAAGTGGTGGGAGCAAGAGCTGTGCAGAAATGCTGTTACTATTCTGCCATCTTGACTCTGCCCTTATGCCAGGAATTCTTAATCTATGGCCTATCGATTTAAATAATTTGACAACTGCATTTCAATATATTTAGTTTCCTTTGTAATACTGTTTTAAAAATAAATTATGCAATTTAAAAAATTCATTCAGAGAAGGGTCCAAAGGCTGTACCAAACTGTTGAATGAGTTCATGACATAGAAAAAAGGATAAAAACCTCTGGTATAGATATTCTCAACATAAATGAACCAAACATCAAAGTAAATTTTGATTAAGTGGAGGGTTAAGATTTCTTCTTCAAGAGGCAGGATTACTAAGGAAACTGAGGCATAGACTAAGGTCACATAGACCTGGCTGCAGTATTGGACTTTGCCTGGGGACAGTGTTTCTGACTTTTTCCTAGATGTCTCCCACAGAATCTTAGGATTGAGGTTGGAAGAAGTGGATACAAACCTTTTTTGATTGGTTTAATAGGATTTAGAGCTGAAGAGACCTTAGAAATCATCTGACTTTCTCATTCACAGGAGAAGAAACAGAGGTTTGAAGAGTTAAATGACTGTGGTTCCTAGGTTCCTAGCTCACATGGAATCCAATCCAAGTTCTCTGACACTAGAGTTCTTTCATGTCAGATTTTGTACCTTTACCCCCAGTATTAAATAGGGAAGATGTTTTAATGTTACTTCAGAAAACCGAAAATGCATGAAGACTCCTTGAAACATAAATTCAGATGGAATGCTGAAATCTCTGCTAACAATTTTAAAGTCTACCTTCAAGGTAGGTCTTGTAAAAGAAAAGACAATCCCCTTCCTAATAGAAAGGTAATACATTGAAGGTGCAGAATGAGATACAAAAAATATACAGACACATGTTTGAATGTATTTATTTATTGAAGAAATTTATTTTTCTGGATTATGTATTTTGTTAAAGGAATCTTTCTTTTTTCTTTCTTTTTTCCTTCCTTCCTTCCTTCCTTCCTTCCTTCCTTCCTTCCTTCCTTCCTTCCTTCCTTCCTTCCTTCTTTTTCATTCTTTCTTCCCCAGTGGGATGAGGGATAGAAGGGAGAAAAATAGATTTCTGCTAAATAAAAAATACACAGAAAAAACAATAACTGTTTTTTTATTCATTTGTTTTGGTTTGTGGAACTTGAATCTTTAGACTGGTTTGTTTGCCTTGCCATCTTTTGTCTGAAAGAGAAAAAAATATATATCATGTTATTTATAACCTGGGCCCAAGTGAAAATGTCTCTAGAAAATCGAATCACTTCTTTCTTCAACTGTTCTTATAAGAGAAAAGGGATTTCTAATGTTTAAAAAAATAATTGAAGGACAAAACTTTACAGTAAAGTGCCTTGTTAAAAAAAAGTTTTTTCTCTTTTTTTTTAGCTTAATAGGGATATAGGGACCTTCGATCTTCTACAAGATCAACTTCTCAAAGAGAATGTAGAAAAGAAAATGCGTTTACTGAGGGCACTGATTATGCTCTACATGGGAAAGGCAATAATGGAGTTACTTGGCAGTTCCATGTCCATCATATTCTCTTTTTAAAAAACAAATAAGAACATTGGTCCTGGAATCAGGAGGACCTGAGTTCAAATCTGACCTCAGACACTTAACACTTAGTAGTTGTGTGACCTTAGACAAATCACATAACCCCAACTGCCATGCCTTTCCCCCTCCAGAAAAGAACAAAAAACCCAAAACAAACAAAACAAAACAAAACAAAAAAATGAACAAATAATGCCTTTAATAAGAATCTGTAGGAATATTACATTGGAAGATGGAAAAAGAAACTAAAGGGATGGGAGGTGGAGCTCTTTGATTTGTGCCTTTGGGAAGTGCTTAGGAGCAGTGGGCTACAGTCAGCTTAAATCTCAAAGGACATTATGTGTGAGCACAGCTATTTTTAAAATGCCTTATAAGAAAATGATTTAGTGGCCACTTTTACCTACAACCTTTAAGTTTCCCATAATTCATTCACAATCAGTGAAACTATATTATGGCCAGTGAGGATCACCATGTTAACCACTAGAGTCCCTCAAAAGCCTGCCTCCTCTAGAAAAGTTGGATGGAGGTGCTTTGCATTCAGTGGTGGGTCCTGGAAATATATCCTGGCAGCATTTCAGTAGAAAACCTGGCAGAGGATGTAGTGTGGCCCTGGTCCACCAAGTGGAAGGTTGAGAATTCACTGGGGATTTTCTTGAAGCAAAATCCAGTCATCCCCCTGGTTTCTAGTACCCTCCCTCTGCCTGTGCAAAAGTCATTCATGGCCAGACACCAACAATATCTGCTTTGTGTTTCCATTTGGTTTAGAAAATGGCTGTAAAGAACCTTCCAAACTATGAAGCTATATATGTATACCCCCCCACCCATATATTTGCTATTATTATTCAACAAAAATTACTTTTGCGTTTTTGGTTTTTCTTATGGAAATATTTTTGTTGTTCTAAACTCGATGAACACCAATAAATATAAACATTTCCATATACAAAGAAAAAAGAAAATCATATAAAAAATAACTGCTTGATTATATGTTTATAATGGATTTTTAACTTTTTTTGTTCCTTTGTTTTGGTGTCTGAATCTGGAGTTCAATGAAGTGCATTTCTGGATTAGTCTATTTGCTTTGGTACTTTCTGTCTGAAAGATGAAAAAAATATACACTATATTCTTTCTAATCTGGGCTCAGGTAAAAATGTCTCTAGAAAAGGAGATCATGCCTTGCTTGATTTTTTATGCTTAAAAAAATAAATGGAGGACAAAACTACAATAAAGTGTCTTGTTAAAGAAAGGTTTATTTTTTCAGCTTAATAGGACCATTGTTCAGTCATATCTGACTCTTTGGGACTTTCTTGGCAAAACATTGGACTAGTTTGACAGTTTTTTCTCCAGCTGGTTTTACAGATGAGGAAACTGAAGTAAAGAGGGTTAAGTGACTTGCCTAGGGTCACACAGCTAGTAAGTGTCTGAGGCCAGATTTGAATGTGGTAAGATGAGTCTTCCTGACTTCAGACCTGGCATTCTATCTACTATGCCACCTAACTTCCATTAGTGCATTAAAACTAATATTTTACTTCTAAAGATATCACACTTTTGTCTGTTTTTGCTCTAAACTTACTTTTTGTGTATTTAAAGAATGTTTCATTTAGATTTTTCTTCCCTTTTGGGGCATTTCCTCCCATTCTCAATAGCATACCCTGCCTTGTAACAAATAAGAATAGTCAAGAAAAAAAATAAATCAAGTCATTGCAACATGTACATCTGAAGATGTATACCCCATTCTGTACACCAATTTTGTATCAGTTAGGAGGCATTTTTCACCATTCATCCTCTGTAGTATTGACTAGTCATTGCACTGATAATACTTCTTAAGTCTTTCAAAATTGCTTTACCTGTCAATGCTGTAATCATTTCAAAAATTGTTCCATTGGTTCTGCACACTTTATTCTGCATCAGTTTTTACTAAATTTCCCAGGGTTCCTTGATCCAACCTTTTCATCATTTTTTATAATGAATTAATATTTCAATCTATCTGTATACTAGAATTTGTTCAGCCATTGCCTAGTTTGTGGACACCTTCTTGATTTCTAGCTCTTTGTTACTAGATAGAATGTTGTAATGAATATTTTTGTACATATAGATCTTTCCTATTTTCTTTTATTTCTTTGGGGTATAAGCCTAATAATAGTGGTTTTAATGAGTTAAAGGACATGCACAACATACTGAATTTCAGGTGTTATTCCAAATTGCTTTGCAGAATGTCTTTATTAATTCACAGTTCCACAAACAATGTGTTACTGTGCTTGCTTTCATATATCCCCATCGACAACTGTCATTTTCCTTTTTTGATTATTTTTGCCAATCTGATGGAAAATCTCATAGTTGTAGAACCTCAGCTGTTTGTTTGCATTTTAAAAATTATTGTTGAATAGGATGATATAAAAATGTAGCTGTTTGATAGCTTGCTTTTCTTATTTTGAGAATTTTCTGTTTACATAATGTTATAATTAATTTATTGGGTAATGGTTCTTGTCCTTATGTATTTGAATTATTTTCCTTTTTATCTTGGATATCAGATCTTTATCAGATAAATTTTAGGCTTTCCATATGAGGAGACCAGAACTGATTAGAAATTTCAAAATGCAAACACAGGAGTTGACAGAACCTAGAAAGGTGACTACATTGGGGGAATTGCGGGGGAGGTGGGGGGGAAGAGGATAAGTGATGACTAAGTATTTACAAGGAGAGGTACAAGGAAAAGAGACATGTGTCCCCTCAGAGCTCCATTATCTTTAAGGATCACAGAGGGAGTTGAGAAAAAAAACAAAACAAACAAACACTAGTCCTGGGTCTAGTTTTGTTACAAAGATTCTTTTTTTTTTTTTTTAGTAAACTATTTCCTTTCTAATTTTTAAATTGATTTTGTTCACACAAAAACTTTTCATAAAAATTTTCATTTTCTCTTGCTTTTTCCTAGTATTGAACCAATCCTGTATTCCTGGTATAAGATCAATCTGATGACAGTGTATAAGATTTTACATATTGCTATAACCTTTATTCTAATATTTATTCAGCATTTAATGTTGATATTTATAAATGATTATGGTTTTCCTTCACTGCTTTTTCTCCATTGGTTTAGGTATCAAGGTCATATTTGTATCACAGAAGGAATTCTCTAAATTTTCTCCTTTTTTTGATTTTTTTTTTTTGGTAAACAGCTTATTTCATATTGGAATCATTTGAATGCTTAATAGAATTCAACTTGTAAATTCATCTGTAATAAAAATTATCCATTCTATCTCCTGTGATCCTCTCTATCTCTTGTTTGGTCAAGAACTCTTCCTCTATCCATTGTTTTGAAAAATATTGCCTGCTCATATTTGTTTAATGATGTAGCCTTTTATATCTAGAGAATGTAAACACTTGGAGCACCCCTTCTTCCTTATGTATTTCTTTCTCTTCTTTTATTTCCTTTCCTAAAAATATCACAACAGAACAAAACTAGACCCAGGACTAGTGTTTGTTTGTTTGTTTTTCCCTTGACTCTCTATGTGATCCTTGAAGATAATGGAGCTCTGAAGGGACACATGCCTCTTTTCCTTCTACTTCTCCTTGTAAATACTTAGTCATCCCTTATCCGCTCACCCCCCCCGCCCCACCCCCCCCCCCGCCAATTCCCCCAATATAGTCACTAGGTTCTGTCTACTCCTGTGTTTGCATTCTGAAATTTCTAATCAGTTCTGGTCTCTTCATATGGAAAGCATAAAAGTTCTCTCTTCCTTTGTTTACTATCCAGTTCAGCTGTGTCCAACTCTTTGTGACTCCATTTGGGGTTTTCTTGTCAAGGATACTGGAATGGTTTGCCTTTTCCTTCTCTAGCTCATTTTGCGAATGAAGAAATTGAGGCAAACAGGGTTAAATGACTTGTCCAGGGTCACATTGTTAGTAAGTATCTGAGGCTAGATTTGAACCCAGGAAGATGACTTCCTGACTCCAGTGCCAGCAGTCTATCCACTGTGCCACCTAACTGCCCCATCTCTATTTCATTATAAATCTATTGTTTTTCCTATGGGATTATACTTGGTCTTTCAGAGTAATTTATTCTTGGTTGTAAACTTTTATCTTTTGCCATTTGGAATATTGTCTTCCAAGATCTTTTTCTCCTTTCTAGTAGATGATGCCAGTTCTTATATGGCCATGACCATGATTCCTTCATATTTGAGTTCTTTCTTCCTGACTGCTTGAAATACTTTTTCCTTTGACTTGAAAGTATTATATTTTGGCTATTATATTATTAAGAGTTTTAATTTTGTATGGGTGAATTCTTTCTATTTTCACCTTACCCAATCTATCTGTGCAGTTTTCATGTATTATTTGAAATATTGTATCTAGGCTTTTTTCCCCTTGGTTATGATTTTTGGGAAGTTGGACAATTTCGTGTATCTCCCTGACATGTTTTCCAGGTTAGTTGTTTTGGATAGTAAATAATTTAAATTATCTTCTATGTTTTCAGTCTTTTGATTTTTTTTCTAATATTTCTTGTTGTCTAATGGAGTCATTGATTTGTTTGCTCTATTTAATTTTTCTACTTCCACTACCTGTGTAAAGTTTTTCATCTTCTGTTCCAGGCTATTGATTCTTCTTCCATTTCTTTCCTTCAAAGCTCCCATTTCACACACACACACACACACACACACACACACACACACACACACACACACACACATTTTAAATCTTGCTTTATTTCCTTCCAGGTATTCTTTCTGTTCTTATGACTATTTTTTTTTCTTTCTGAGGCTTCTGCTGAAGGCTTGTAATTGTGGAGTTACTCCCTTCTCTGTTTGTTTCTTGGATGTCTCTCAAACAATAATATTTTCTGCTTTGGGACTTCATGCCAGGAAGGGCCAAATTCTTCCTTTTCCCCTTGTGCTCTTGAATGAAATGGTTACATCATTTTTGATACTGACCTTGATTTTCTGCACCCTTACCACTAGCTTCTACCTTTTCTAATGCGTCTATACTTAAAGTGCCAGTGGACTTCAGTATCCTTGTTCAGAGATCCTTGATGTTCTGGCCCCTCTGATCAGTCCCCACTAAGAGCTGCAGAACTCCTGCCCTACCACAGGCATCCTTGATGAGGTTCCTGTTTCTATTTTATATTATAGCTCCTCCTCCTCCTTTTTCTTTCTCCTTATCTTCAGTCAAGATATTGCTATAGGCTTTCACTTCTTCTGAGGTGTCCTCAGGCAAGCCATTGCTTTAGGCAACCTGTGTCTTCTGCTTATCTTTTCTGATGCACTGGATTGGAAGATTTTACTGATTTTTCTCTATGAATTTCTTAATCATTATTTGATTTGGTGCCCTTTTTGAGATAAGTGCTGGATTATATGTGAGAGATACGGATTCTTTTTTGATCTCTTGTACTGCCATCTTAACCAGAAATGCTCTGGAGCTGTTCAACAAAGATTATTGAGTGCCTACTGTGTATAAAGCACTACTAGGTGCTGGAGAGATGCAAAGTATATAAAAGGCAAGGTCTTACATGGACCCCAGAGTCTGTCTTAGTCTAATACATCAGCAAGACGGATATATGTGTGTATTTATACACACACACATACACATGTATGTATATGTATGGGTATATATGTATGTGTATATGTATGTATGTATACATAGTAAACCCATCAGGGAAACACATGCACACAACCTCCCCCCACCAAAACCCCCAAAACTAACACCATCTATCATCTTAGGTCTGAGGTAGAAAGTCATTGCTGATGAGGAATGTCATGGAAAGCTTCATGGATGATATGTCATTTGAAGTGGGTTTTAAAGAGTAAATAGAATTCAACAGGCAAAGAGAATCAAGTTTTAGGATATATTCTAGGCACAGTGAAGAGTGTGAAGAAGCCTTGTATATCTTCAAGGGATAAAAAGCTGTCTACTTTGCCTGAAGCATGTAGCATATAGAGGAGAATGATATGAAATAAGACAGAAAAAGTAAGGTGCTACCAGATTGTGAATGACTTTGAATGGCAGGAAAATTCTGGGGGCTCTTGAATATTATGAATTCCCACTCCTCCCAATCTAAAGGCTTTTGATCTCATCTAGTGATTTTCTCTGGAAGTATACTTCAAATTCCCCCAGTTTTCTCATACCAATCAGACTGTAAGGGGGTACTCTTCAATAGTGGGGCAGCCCTACAGGTTGTTGTGTCAGTCACTCTATAGGAAAATGTGGGGTGATTTCATGAGGATAGCACATCTTTATAGTGAAATTTCTCTTCCTGCTAGAAATTTCAGCCTCATTATGTGAAGGGATCTATTTTGCATAAGTCCCAATTTGGTACTAAATTGTTTTATTTTGTTTTAGCATCAGAAAAATGGAAGTAAAGACACTAGTTCCTGACATTTGCATGCCTATGGAGACTTGTGCAACTTGGACCATCTTTGCATATAAATGGAGATGATGACTTTGTATTGTGCTTTTAGGAATACTAGAAACACCTGACCAAAAATACTTCTCCCATGTATATGGTGCATAATTTCATTATGTCTGAAAATTCTACCATTAGAAATTATTATTTTAAAAGTCTAACAAGGCCTTTCCCCCCACTGTCTGCTTTTAAAATGAGAATCTTTAGTGTGTGTGTGTGTGTGTGTGTGTGTTCACCCATTGAACATAGTCACATTCCGATTTGACCAATATGAGTTGTTTGAATGACTTATTTTGTGAATGGCAGCATAACAGCATTTAGAAGTGGAAGCAAAGAAACTCTCCCTCAAATCTATTTTTTTAAAAGATGAAATTCCATTAAAGAAATGGGTGGGGGCGGCTAGGTGGTGCAGTGAGTAGAGCGCCAGCCCTGGAGTCAGAAGGACCTGAGTTCGGATCTGGCCTCAGACACTTAATGCACACACAAACAAAAACCTAGCCGTGTGACCTTGGGCAAGTTACTTAACCCCAAATGCCCTCCAAAAAGCAAAAAGAAAAAAGAAATGGGTGAAAAAAAAAAGAAATGGGTGAGACTTTGGACAGCTATCTCACATACTGGGACACAAGGACCCATAAAGGGGAGCCATATATCCTTGGGAGAGATTCACCTGCCATGCCTGCAAGGGTTAGAAGGTGGAAGTGAGTCAAGGAAGTAAGTCTTCTGGTAAATTCCCATTGAATTCTTCTTTTTTTCTTTTAGAGGGTAGAAGGCAGGGTAATTGGGGATAAATGACTGTAAGAACAATGCAATACTCACAATGCCTATGGTGACTTTAAATATGCTGATATGGTTATTAATCACAAAATATACCAGGTTCTCTACATGGGGGATAAAGCTAGAACATTTATTCATACACCAGAAAACTGAGTCCCCAAACCAGGAAGTCAAAGCCATCACAACAGTTATGAAGTTGGCACATGTAGTTAATGTAGTAAACACCCACATTCTCAAGCCTTCAAAACAGAACAGGCTACCTCAGGCAAAGGTCCTCCTCTCCTCACTCACAACAAGCAGAAATTCTGGCTGGCTCAAAAATAGAAGGACTTCGATGGGCCACCACCTCCACCCCACCCACTCTAGCTTGGCTTCCCCTTCCTCTTGCCCCACCCCTTCCTGCTATGTCAGCAAATTAAAGGGGCATGGAAGATCTTTAAATCCCATAACCTTACAGGGACTTGCCCAAGGTCACACAGCTAATAAGTATTAAATGTCTGAGGTTGGATTTGAACTCAGGTCTTCCTGGCTCCAGGGCTGGTGCTCTATTCACTGTGCCACTTAGCTGCCTCCCAATTATTCTTACTAACTAAATGTTAATGTTAGTGATTTTGACTTGTTGCTGGAATGCAAGTACTATCAGTGCCTTCTAAATTTCAGCACCCTGGGACAAAGCCTCAGCTCCTGCATCCTAGTTATGGCTATCAGCTGGGGAGACAGAATTTATAGGAATAGCATATTTAAGGACATTGGCTATTCATTATGATTTCTTCTGACCAGAAGGGTCTGCTGATGGGCACTACATGTAGGGGCAGATGTCAGGAATGTGTTGCATATAGTAGTTTCATTTTCTTTGCATGAGAAATTTAATCCCAATGAAAAGTAGCCATAAAAACAGTCTAAACAACACACTTGTTGAGAGTTAGAATACAAGTTCACCTAAGAGAAAGATGAACTACGTCTGGGGAGCATCCACTCTACCAGATCACCTTACATTTCTCAAACTGTTATTTCTACTCTTGTGAATACATCAGTTTGTTTTTAAAGGACTTTCATATTTTGCATTGTTTTGTTTACTTTGCATTTACTCTGGAATTAGATACCAAACCCATCACAAGCCATCACTTCCCAGCAGTGTTTATGTAAGGTTGAAGGAGAGGACCAAGTTAAATTGCACATATACCTCCACTGGGATTTCCTGCCTCCCTATCCCTTTGTATTCTCCATGCATCAGAACTTCTAAAAACATGACTGACTCTCTTTATTAGAACTGATCATTTGTCATTTGTTCTAGTCCCTAAATCCCCACAGCTTTCCTGACCATGCTCTAACACTTCCACACAATTCTACTTTCCTCATACCTTCCCATACTCTTCCCTCCTTTCCCCTGAATTGGAGGCACTTGAGTCAGAAGGGCTGAGGTCCCCGAGGATATGCTGAAAACAGCTTGCTTCCAGCTTAGGGGCATGCGAAGTTACAGACTCTGGATCTGTAATCTTCTCATAGCTCACTGGTGGATGGCAAAATTCAGACCTCAAAGATTTCAGCAGGCTGAAGTATTCGATTGAATAAAAAACATTAAGGAATACTTGCAAAGGTCTGAGATGCACAATAAAATAACTGAAGTATCTAAATCTTCTGACTCAGAGACTCTATTCCTAGACATGGAAGTCTGCTGGTAAATGTTTAACAACCAACTCTTTGAAAAAAAAAAGTACAAATGATATACTTTAAAATTTAATTTGTATTAGGAACATTTTCTCCATTATTTTCTAAAGTCTAGAAAAACCACACACAATAAATCAAGCCCTGCTAGCATTTGCTAATTTGTGACATTCATATTCATATTGAAAGAACATTTTTTTTGGTTTACAAATTTATTTTATTTTCATTTCACAGAATAAAATCAGCATTTCCATAATACAATACAATAAAAAAGATGATTTTAAAAAAGAAGAAACTGCAAATCTACCATACACAATACAATCCAAAGATATACTAATTTGATACTTATATGCTGAGGAATGATGGTAGTAAAGTATTAACAGTCTTTATTTTCTGTAATTAAATATTATGTTTCTTCAAGAGCAGAAAACTTTGTAAAAATGTTGCAATCATGTCTTTTTTTTTTGCTTTTTGGAGGGCAATTGGGGTTGTGACTTGCCCAAGGTCACATGGCTGGTTTTTGTGTTAAGTGTCTAAGTCTGGATTTGAACTCAGGTCCTCCTGACTCCAGGGCCAGTGCTTTATTCACTGCACCACCTAGCCGCCCCAATAACATGTCTTAATATAACATAACATGTCTTGAATCTGTGCTGAGGTGTTTCTGGCAGCAATAGTTGGCATTGCATGGTGTGACGGTATGCATAGTACAAAATTTGCAGAACCAAGGCTGCAGTGAAGTTGCATGGGCAAGCACTGCCAGAAACACCTTGGCTTTATTACACATTTGATTTTGAATTAATTTTTGGTCATTCTAAATTCAGAAAACTTTTACTATTGCCAAATTTTTTGAGACACTCACATTTAGTTATGTGACCCCACAGGTCACGACCCAAAGTTTAAGAAGCAGGGCTACACAGCAGGGCCATCTCCAGTCATTTTGATCTTTATTTTGCCACTGGACCCAGATGACTCTGAGGGGGTATTGGCTCTGGGAACCCCCTTGAATCTTCCCACTTCATCTGTCCTTAGCCCGAGTCCATAAGCCTTCCATTATCATAATTCCCAAATCTGTTACCCTTAATCTAGCCTACCCTCCATTGTCTATTATCTCCAGATTGCCCCTGTCTACTTCCCATCATTAACCCTATATCTCCAGGTAGCCTTCAGCAGCTTCCTACCCTTAATCCCATTCTCTTGGTTCTCTGACCTCAGGCCCATCAAGATCCTCCCTGGATCCCTCTTCACATCATCCCAGCCTACTAGACCACCTCTAGACCCCTCCCACAGTCATTCTGTATATAAGATCCATCTTGCCTCCATGAAGGTGCTCAGATTCAATCTAGCCCAGACTCAGTCTGTGTCAGAATGTTCTGGCCTACTTGTTAATACAAGTGTCACAAATACTCAGGCTCCTCAAGATTCTACCCATCATGGCAAATCTTTAATAAACTCTGTTTTACTTTGGTTGAAAGAAAACTTGATTTGAATTCATTCAGGCAGGACCTGGCGTGTCATTATTTTGTGGTCTCCAGGACCCCCGAACCTAAACCTTAACAGCTCCAGAGAAAGAACTGCCACTGGTGACTGCACTGCCCTCCTTCACTTAAATCCAGTTCACTTGCTTGTCGTGGCATTACTTTCCTCATGTCATGATCTCAAAGATAACAACAGAAAACAAACAACATTCTATAGACCAAGGAAACAAAGTTCTAGAGAGGTTAATGATTTCTATCACAGTTGAATAACTGGCGAATGACAAAGACAGAGCCAAACCTAGTCTCCTGAGCTCCAAATTAATTGTTCTTTCTGCTATGTCACTGTTTTCAGAGTAGGTATAATGGGTAGAAGGTGATACCTCTAGCAGACAAGCAATATGTAATATCCACAGGATATTTCTTCAGGAAAGGGACTTTTTTGGTACCCCTAGAACCTATCAGAGTGCCATGCATAGCCCCAGTACCCTAGTGGATCTGAACTCTCATCAAGGTGGGTATTGTTTCTATTGATGTACATGGTAACCCATCTATGCCTGCCCATTCTGCATGGTTCTTGGCTTTGTTTTCTCATAAATTTGCCATGTGGGGTTTACTTTACATGCTGATTGTTTAGTAAGTGTTCATCAAAATAATATGAAATTAAATCATTTAATGAGAATATACTGGTCACTCAGAGTACTTGCCATTCAATTAGATTTAAAACGTTTTATTGATGCCTTTTAGCTTAAAATCAGCCATTTCCAGAAGTACTCTCATCTCTAATATCTCCATCCCATCAAGTCCAGAATTGAAACTTCCTTTGTATCAACCAAAAATGTTAAAAACAATTGCTTAAACAGTATCTGAGAGAGTGACTTCATCTAATACTATATTCACCATTCTGCCTCTATTAGATTGTGAATTCCATGAAAGCAGGACTGGCATTTTTCTTTTTATTTCTAGAATTCAGAACTATCTTTGGAGCATAGGAGGTATTTAATAAATGGTAGTTGAGTATGTTTCATTATCTGTTTTCTAGGACCATTATTGGTTTCTCAGTGACTCAGAATTTACTGATCTTTCATATATATATAAATATATATATATATGTATGAATATGTATGTATATGTATATACATATATAAACACACATATATACATATGTATAATGTATATATATATGTATAGTGTATATTGTTTCCCTCATTCTCCTGATTTAACTGCTCCTGTCCATATAAATGTACAGGTTAGATCTTTCCACCTACATGGCATAATGGCTAAGGCTCTAGATTTAGAGTTAGGAAACCCTGAGTTTGCATCTTGTCTTAGATTCTTCCTACCTATGTGATGCTGGGTAAGTTTTTCTTTCAGTCTTAGTTGCCTCATCTGTAAAATGAGCACCAGTTTTACAAGGTTGTTTGAAGACCAAATGATGTAATGGACGTGAAAAACTTTGCCAATCTCAAATCATTATACAAATGTTAGCTATTATTAATCTCTAAACTTCTCATATTTGTGTGCAGAATATCATACTTCATTGCATTCATAAAACATGGTTTGTTCAGTCATTTCTCCATTAACAGATTTCTATTTTGTTACTAGGTCTTTGCATTTACAAAGACAGAAAAGTGCTGCTATGATAAATATTTTGGAATATGTTGGACTTCTTTTTCTGTCTTTCACTTTCTTGGGGGTATATGACCACTAGTGAAATTGTTAGGTGTATAAACTATAAGAATAATTTAGTTGCTTTTTTCTGCATAATTCCAAATTGATATCCATAGTTATTGACTTAATTTACACCTCCCATAACAGTGAACTGTGTTAGTATGCCTGTCTCCCAGCACTTAACAGACTTTTATTCTATATATCATTCAGAGAATATATGTGGTTTCTTGTTTAAAAAATCCAACATTTTCATGTGATACAGAATTCAATGTTCCTTCTACTTTCCTACTTATACAGTAGCCTATAATTTTATAACACATTCAGATTTACAATAGGCTTTCCTTACAACAGCACTAGAAAGTAGTACCTAGAAGTATTAATAACCCATTTTACAGAAGGAGAAATTGAGTTTCAGTGCAGTTGAATGATTTCCTTAGCACAACTGATGGAAAAAGGGAATTACAATTATCCATCTCAATCAATCCCTGTGTCTTACTGGCCCCATACTGATCAATCAGTTCCATATTCCTTTGATTGTTGAAAGACACTTGAGGGAAGGAAGGCACCTCTTTTTCTTTTTCTTTTTTTAATTTCAGGGAATTGTACCTGTTCACTCACCCCCTCCCAATTTGGAAAGTCCCTAATTCTTCTTCCAATTAGAAATCAGATTATCTAATATTATATTGTTTCCTTTTAATTAATTGGTTTTATTTGATTTTTTTAATGTATAAAAATCTGTCTCCTCCTATATTCAGGGTCTAGTCCTAAACTGAAGAAGGGGTCTGGTGCCGATTTGTTGGACAATTGGCATGCATGGCTTAATAAATCGATATGCTTGGAAGTTCGAAGCTTTGTTTCCTCTGTCATTTCATCTTTTACCTGCCATATGACATAACTAGTATGTACAGGAACTTGAAAGTGAATCCTGTCCTATTCTGACTCTAGGTGGAGTTTTCTGTCTCCTGCACTTCAACCCTTCTTTCCAAACTTGTATATGAACAAGACAATTATAATTCACGAGGAAGAATGGAATAAAGACCAAAGCAAAGCAAAACCTTAGGGAAACAAGGCAGAAAATGAAGGGCCTATTCTCCACATTTTCTGCATGCCCACAAAACTCCCATGTATGACCTTGTCAGTCACAGTGAAAAATGCTCAGTCACCCACTTGCTTTCTGTCCTTGTTCACTGATGTCAAAATGGAGTTGTTCCTTCCTTTTGCTGCTGCAGCCTGTGCTAACCCCTCCTTCTCTCTTTAGCTCAGAATTTATTAAGCATTCTTCACTGGTTGCCAATGAGATTTCACCCTTTCGAATGAAAACCTCTCTTTGGTAGGGAAGTCCTTTTAAGCAAATTGCTTTATTTGAAAACAAAGTGTTTTATTCTTTTCTCACTTATCATAAGCACTGAAAAAGATTTGGATTTATTTATCTACTTCACTATTTGATGGTGGCTCAAAACACCAGATTATAGAAGTCCATAAAGCTGTGCATGGAGGTTCCATTCTTCTTGTGTATTTTTGCTTGGGTATTTATATATCTTCTTTAATGGAAATGATGTTAACATTTCATTTTTGCCGTGGCTTTTTTTCATTATGGTGGATCTCATGTATATTGTTTCTCTCTGCCACCATACATTGCTATTAAGCAGAGGGTTATCAGAGCTCCCTTTGGGAAGCAAGAAAAATTTCTAGAAAATGAAAGTATAGGACATCCAATGTAAATTCTTCATGTCAAATATTGTTATTTGCTATATCTACTTCTTACTTACTTAAGCTTTACAGCCATCTCAGTTAAAAATAAAAAGCTATTAATGTATCCCTACTTTTTGGTAGAGAACTATTCTTATGACTGTTAATAGCTCACATTGATAAATGACTGCTATATAGTTTTCAGGTGCTTTACATACATTATACTGTAGCAATGTTTTAAAGCCTTTGAAAGAGTTAGGGGCCACATGTGTATGAAAGGACTGCTAGGTGATGCATTAGTTACAGCACCAGGCTTGGAATCAGGAAGACTCCTCTTCATGAGTCCAAATCTAGACTCAGATGCTTACTATCTGTGTGATCCTGGACAAGTCACTTAATTCTGTTTGACTTAGTTCCTCCTCTGTAAAATGGACTGGAGAAGGAAATGGCAAATCATTCCAGCCCGTTTGCCAAGAAAACCCCAAATAGGGTCATGAGGATTTGGATATAACTGAAATGAGCCAATAACAACACATATGAAAAATCAGGAATATAGCTAGGTATAAGGAAGTTATGACCTCTCCTCCTGGGGTTGGTATTGTTCCTATTTCTTTTCCTTCTTCCAAGTAATATAAGATCATCAACTTAGAGCTTTAAAGGACCAAAGATGTCACATTTGTGTGCAGGATGTAATTAAGAAACTGGTTGACTCCCAAGAGACTTTGGCAGTTTGGGGGAAGAGTAGCCTTTAAAGGAAGCTGAGTGTGGACATTAAACTCCATGAACTTAAAGTATAGGGACTTTCTGTTCACCAGTCAGAATGAGGCTTCTGATAAGAGAGGTAGTCCTCAGTGACCAGGAAATAGAGGTGAAAAAAAGAGACAAATTCAAGCCTGAGAATGCTAATTATCTCTGCTAGCTGTGCCTCTGTCTTCCAGAGTGACTTAGAATCAAGAGTCTCTTTCCAGAGAAGAACATGAATTCTAACCAAGCCGTGAAGAGAGAGAAATCCTTTTTTTTTTATTAAACAAATGCTTTATTAACTTCTGTTTTACATCATTCATTTCTGCCAGATTTTGAGTTACAATCATTTTCCCCCTGTTTTTCCCCTACCCAACCTCCCAGAATAGCAGTCACACAAGATATCGCTTCCTCCAACGTGCTCTCTCCAATACCTTCTCCCATATCTCCTTCGACTTTTCCATTAGAGGAAGGTGAATCTTTGTGTCCCAATGCCTGCACATATTATCTCCCAATTATAAGCAAAAGAGTATTAATAATAGTATTTATATATATTTGAAACATTTAATGTTAAGACCTCGACTTTCAGATCCATTTCCTTCCTCCCTTGTCACCCATTCCCTCTGGGGAGATAAGTAATTCAGTATGTGTTGTACATATCTAGCTATGCAAAACATTATCATAGTAGATATATTGTACAAGGCTGCTTATAATTCCCTCCCACTCATCCCACCCCCCACCTGGCCCTACATGATCCTGTCCCTCTTCTATAGTGGGTACTTCCAACCTCCCCTCCCCCCAAGGATGCCCTCCCATCCATCTTCCCTCCTCTCATCCCCATTCCCCCTATTCTGCTGCAGGTTGAGATATCCCATTTAGTATGTATGTCATTCTCTCCCTGAACCAAATTCAATGAGAATGTGGTTTTGCCTTTTTGCCTTCCTATTCTTCCCCCCCTTACAACCACTTCCCCTTGCTTCTTCTACATAAGATAGTTTACCCTACCCTGTCTCTCCCCATCTCCTCTTGCCACTTTCCTCTCTCACCTCATAATTTCATCCCTTGAGTATTCTCCCTTCCCAACAAATTCAACCTATGCCCTCTATGCATATATAACTGTAACCATCTACACATACATTCACATATGTATTCATATGACCACCCACCCTTCTTCCATTATTTTCATAGTGAGAAAGATATCATCAGTCACAGTTATTGCTTTTCCATATAGGAATGTAAATAGTTCAACTTTGATAAGTTCCTTTTGATTTCTTTTCATTGATTACCTTCTCAGGCATCTCTTCCTTCTTGTGTCTGGATGTCAAATTTTCTATTCAATTCTGGTTTTTTCCTCAAGAATGCTTGAAAGTCCTCTATTCCACTGAATGACCATATTTTCCCCTGAAACAAAATACTCAGTTTTGCTGGGTAGGTGACCCTTGGGTTCATTCCCAGTTCTTTTGCCCTCTGGAATATCATATTCCATGCCCTTCGATCCCTCAGTGTAGAAGCTGCCAGGTCCTGGGCTATTCTGATTGTATTTCCACAATATTGAAATTGTTTCTTCCTGGCTGCTTGGAGTATTTTCTCCTTGATCTGGGGATTCTGGAATCTGGCTATAATATTCCTGGGAGTTTTCTTTTTGGGATCTTTTTCAGGAGGTGATCTGTGGATTCTTTCAACCTCTATTTTGCCCTCTGGATCTAAAACATCAGGGCAGTTTTCCTTGAGAATTTCTTGAAGGGTGATTTCTAGGTTCTTTCTTTGATCATGGCTTTCAGGTAGTCCAATAATTTTTAAATTGTCTCTCCTGGATCTATTTTCCAGGTCAGTGGTTTTTCCCATGAGATATTTCACATTGCCTTCTAATCTTTCATTTATTTGGATCTGCTTAACAGCATCTTGATTTCTCATCAAGTCATTAGCTTCCATTTGCTCCAGTCTAACTCTGAAGGAATGAATCTCCTCAGTGAACTTTTGAGATTCTTTTTCCATCTGGCAAATTCGACTTTTTAAGGCATTCTTCTCCTCATTGCCCTTTTGGGCCTCCTTTGCCATTTGAGTTAGTCTATTTTTTAAAGTGTTGTTTTCCTCAGTCAGGCTGTTGACCCTCATTTCATACTTTTCCTGCATCCTTCTCATTTCTCTTTCCAATTTTTCCTCCACTTCTCTTATTTGATTTTTAAAGTCCTTCTTAAGGTCCTCTATGGCCTGCAACCCGCTCATGTTTTCCCCTGGGGCTTTTGGAGCAGGACTTCTGAGCTCACAGTCCTTTTCCCACTCTATGCCCCCAAAATAGGAGTCTAGGGTTGCATTTTTCTTTTTCCTTTGCCTTGGCATGTTGCCACTTCATTACTTGACTTTTGGGCTTGTTGCCACACTATGGCTTTAAGGCCAGATAGAGGAATTTTCATCCCAAACGTGTGGGGGGCAACTTCTGTTTCTGGCAAGCTGTAAACCCACCCACGACTTCCACCCTAGATCACAATCTAGATCCAGGGAGGTTAAAGCAAGAGCAATTACCCCCCAAGACTGATCACTGGATCTCCCTACAGTTAGCATCCAGGCCAGGAGCTGGAGCTGCCTCTGAAAACTACAAAATGGCGTGTCTCCTCAGTGGCTTCTAGCCCCCAGGGGAGGGAGCCGACGCATTCCCCAAATACCAGTCCCAAAGTCCATAGGACAGTAACCTCTTACTTTGTCCTAGGCATGTCTGTGTTGATAATTCTGGAATCGCCACAGCTGCTGGTGTTCTGGGGTTCCTCCAGCTGGCTGTTGGCCCTGCCGCCCTGGGGCTAAAACCTCGGCTCATGGGGACCTCAGCTCTGGCTTGGCTTGGCTCTGCATGCTGCGGGCTGCTGGCTCCCAGACCTCTGCGCTGGTCCTTCTTGCAGGGCTGCTGGGCTGTCCTCAACGGGAGGTTAGCTTCTCTGTGTCGTTCTTGTGGGTGCTGGGGCTCCAGAAGTTGTTCAGAGTCTCCTTTTACATAGTTTGGGGGGAATCTGGGGGCAGAGTGGCTTGGATGAGTTGTTTCTACTCTGCCATCTAGAGAAATCCTTTTTTTACAGGAGAAAGTCACTGGAGGATTTTTCTTTTAGTCTCATGATTGGGTACATAAAGGCTTTTGTCTTTCTGGAAAATTATCACAGAAAAGCCTCTAGGCTTTAGACTAAAAGAGCAGTGGTCTTTTAGAGGAATCTGCTCCTCCTCTTACAAGGAAGAGGTAACACTCCAGCTGGAGAATTTGTCTGAAGTTAGAAGCTGAAAGCAGAGAAAAACTCCACATTCTCAGGCCCAGTGGAGCCATACATGGCACCAATGAGTAGCCACCACATGAGTAGTGGAGGAATGTTGAGTAGTGACCATGTGAGGCTGGTAGGTAGGGAGCAATGCCCAGAAGGGATTAAACATTCAATGTAGACTCCACACCATGTGGGACCATCAGAAGCAGAATGAAGACACTGCCAGAAGACACTGGAGTTCTGTAATGTCAAAGGCACCAGTCATCCTTTAATGTGTATGCCACAGCCACACATACTACTCAAATGTGTTAGCCTACAGGAAAATGCACCCAGGTTTGTGTCTGAAATATTTCATTGTTACTTGTCTTACTGTAACGACAAACACCCTAGCATACCCAGGGTGGCTGTTAGCACAGGTTCTTTGATCTGCTTTTCTAAAGGAAAGTAACTAAAAAAAAGGTTAACAATCTTATTTTAATCAAACATATATCACTCACTTAGCTCAGGAGAAAAAGTCACCACCCCAAACTTCATAAAATGCAAACAGAAATTACAAGCAGACAATGGCTACCCAGAGTCTCATCTGGCCAAATCACAAAACTCTTCCCATAAATGAGCCCCAAAGCAAAACCTCATCTCAGAGTATAAACACATACATACATACATACATACATACATACATACATACATACACTCGCACACAATGTGTATACACACACAGCTATCTCTTTTGTGACCCACTGCCTAATTACAAAATATCAAAAGGTGTGGGCCTTCCTGAAAAACATGCCTCTCCTAAGCAAACTTCTCTTGTTAGGCTCCAAATGAGGCCCATTAAGAGACAGGGAAGATCTTCAAATTCCCTTACCATTACACTTAATATGCCATTGAATTAAATACCTTTGCTTTGAGTTAACTGCATCTGCTCACTGATCAGAGGAAGGAAACACATGGGCGAGGGCTTTTGAGCTATGATTTCTAGTGAATGCACTCAAGATACATCAACTATCTTGACCCTGAGGTAGTCTTGATTTGGGGATCCCTGGTGCAAGTTAGAGAATGGCTCTGTGGGATGTATACCTTTTGTTCAATACAAAAAGATTTTGAGGTAGATAGTGAGGTCATTATCATTCTTATATGGCAGATGAGAAAACGGAAACTCAGAGAATTTATGAGACTTAAGTTCAATATAGTGGCAGAGATGGGACTGAAGTAGGCCTTCTGACTTTCTGAAAAAGACCACGCCTAATTCATTTCTGAGGTACAAGAGAGTGTCTGGGAAATAAAACTGAAGTTATCAAATGGTCCTTCTAGTAGCTTGGTTAGAGAGTTGTTAAGAAGCAGTATAATTAAGGTGTGGCTATTATAAACCATATATTTTGATGCATAAGGTAGATGTGTTTTATAGGGTGTGGGATGGTTTCATAACAACCACAACAATACCTTCACCGTTAGCAAAAATTTCTGTGGTAAAAATAGGACATTGAAGAGTTAAACTCATTTACTCTACCACCTACTCTTTCAGAGTCATAAAAAAAAACAAACCCCAATATCTTGAGATTTTGAAACACTTAGTAATATTGTTCCAGAGTAAATGGGCTTGTTGATGGGTAGAAACATCTTCAAAGACCTGGAGGCCTTGATTCTATAGGGAGTTAAATAACATTACAACCAAATAGTCTTGAAATACCGTGAAACCCCACTATAATACTATTAGGCTAATCAATACTATTTGGCTAATATCCTTTTATAACATTATGACTATGAAACTAACTGTATCCTGTAATGATAGATACACACTAGCATTGTGTTTTTGTGGGAACAAGTCACAGTGTTAACTGTGTTCAGTAATTTTTTTTTATTTTAATTTTTTTATTTTAACAAATACTTTATTAACTTCTGGTTTACATCATTCATTTCCACCAGATTATGAGTTACATTTTCCCTATTTTTCCCCTACCCACCACCCCAGAATAGCAGTCCCACTAGATATCCCCTCATCCAATCTGCTCTCTCCCATATCTTCTCCCATATCCCCTTTGACTTTGCCATTAGGGCAAGGTGAATCTCTGAGCCCCACTGCCTGCACATCTTATCTCCCAATTACATGCAAAATAGTATTAACAATAGTATTTATATACATTTGAAACATTTAATTTTAAAACTGTGCTGATAATTCTGGATTCGCCACAGCTGCTGGTGTTCTCGGGTCCCTCCAGCTGGCTGTTGGCCCGGCCACCCTGGGGCTAAAACCGAGGCTCCTGGGGGCCTGGGATTGGTTCCCAGCACACTGCGCTGCCGCTCTCAGAGCGCTGCGCTGGCCACTCCCTGCAGGGCTGCTGGGCTGTCCTCAGTGGGAGGTTAGCTTCTCTGTGTCGTTCTATGGGTGCTGGGGCTCCAGAGGTTGTTCAGAGTCCCCTTTTACATTGTTTGGAAGTGGTGTCATGTTCAGTCATTTTTCAGTTTTGTCTGACTCTGTAACCCATTTGGGGGTATTCTTGGCAAAGATCCTGGAGTTGTTTGCCATTTCCTTCTCCAGCTCATTTTACAGATGAGGAAACTGAGGCAAACATGAGTAAGTGACTTGGCCAAGATCACACAGCTAGTAAGTGTCTGAGACCAGATTTGAATTCAGGTCTTCCTGGCTCCAGGAAATCCTCTATCCACCATGCCACCTAGTTGTTGCATGTAGTATGCTTATATTAAGTTTGCTTAAAGTAAAGCATACCTTGAAAGGAAATACTTTAAAATATGTCGATTTACAAAAAAACATTCTGGCCACAAAATCTCAGAGCAATGAAAAAAAAATGAGTGAACCTAGGGTTTTGTAATGATCATAAAGATGATAATTTCTTTTAGCAAACCTTTATCAGATCTGCCATTGGAGAATCAGGAACTAAACAATTAAAAGCCACCAGACAAACAGGCAAGTCCATTTTCTTTTCTTTTTTTCCCATAATTTTATTTTAGACCCAAACGCCAGAACACAAATATAGTTTATTCCATACTTATATGTGTATATATATATATATATATTTGAAACAAAAACATATCAACTTAAATATTGGAGCTTAAATACAAAATTAGAAAGAAAAAAAAGCATGTCATGTGCATCGCAGAACATAAGAGAGGATTCAACATATGTAATATTACATTTTCATTTCAAGAAAGCCTGTATGTGGGCGACTAGGTGGTGCAGTGAATAGAGCCCTGGCCCTGGAGTCAGGAGGACCTAAGTTCTAATCCAGGCTCAGACACTTAACACTTACTAGCTGTGTGACCTTGGGCAAGTCACTTACCCCCAATTGCTCTGCCTCCCCCGCTGCATAAAAAAAAGAAAGAAAGCCTATATAATAAATAATACTTGTTGTGTTGAGAATTGTCCATCTTTTCTTTGATTCCTTGTGAGTTTTCTTTTGTTCTCTGCTGTACACTTTTTTACTTTGTTCTTTTTTCCCTCCCTCCAGAAGGCTACAATAAAGTTTAGATATGCTTCTCCATAGCTACAGATATATACATAAACATATACATACATATATAGACATATACTATACCAAACCTATTCTCCTAATTTTTGTTTTTTATGTATGATCATTTGTAATATATATGATTATTCCTTTTCTTTATGCTTTGTTGTTGTGGATATTTTTCTCTTCTCTGTCTACCAAAGAGCCATCCCCTTCAGCAAAGAATAGAAAAGAAAGGAAAAAAAAGAGTTCATCAAAATCACCCAATACATTGAAAAAATCCTGACATTGTATATTGTTCCACCCAATAGTCTCTTATCCCTGTGCAAAGAAAGGAAAGGAGTGCCTTCTCATGTCTCTTCTTGGGGGCCAAGTTTGGTTATGTTATGTTATGTTATGTTATGTTATGTTATGTTATGTTATGTTATGTTATGTTATGTTATGTCATGTCATGTCATGTCATGTCATGTCATATTATATATCATATTACATTACATTACATCATATTATATTATGTTATGATATATTATGCTATAATATATTTTGTTATATTATGTATATTACGTTATGTTATATTATAATATAGTTTATTATAGTATAATTATATATTCTATTGTATTATAATTTCAGAGCATTTGATGTTCAATTATTTTGTTGTTCTTATTTGCATTATTGCAGTCATTGTGTATATTTTTTCCTGGTTGGGCTTACTTTGCTTTTGGTTTACATAAGTTTTATCAGCTCACATAAATTGTCTCATGCTCCTCTATGGTCATCAAGTGGATTGTTTCTTACATTTCAGTCACATTCATGCACAAGAATTTATTTAGCCATTTCCTGATTGATGAGCACCCAGTTTTGTTTCTAATTCTCAGTAAGAACAAAAAGTCAGGATAGGACAGCTTATTTTAAATGTCACTGGGCATCAATTGAAATATAAACAGTTTGTCTACAGGTCACCCAATACGGTCAATTCAGAAAACTAAGGGTTTTCTTCTTTTCTGATATCTATTGTGTAAATAAATGTAAGTAAAAATGAATATATTTAAATTTTTGCTTTCACAGGATCATATAGAATGATCAAAAATTTTAACTTTTCTTTTTTAGACACACAGCAGTTAGTCTCACTGCTCCTTTTAGAGGCAGAGATTTAAATGCTAACTGATTTCATTCAATAATGAATTGGAAACAATTGAGAACAAATTTATTCAATTCATTCCAACATGCATTTATTAATAGCCTGCTTTGTGATCTGTCACATGGATCAGTTTTACTTTAATAATAATAATACCTTGAGTTTGTATAATGCACTGTTTCTCAAACTGTGCTCTCTGGAACCCTGGTGATCTGTGGGAGGCCAACAAGGAGTTCCATGAAAAAATTTCAGCGTTCATAATAATTATGTGGGGACAGAGGAAGGTAGAATGTTCTCTTTTTCTTGGTCTGAGGAAGGGAGAGAATAGGTAAGGCAGAGTTCACAGGAAGTATAGGAAGGATTGTAATGCAGTTAAAGCAAAAGAGTGGGCAGTACTTAAAAAACATTGATTCTACAAGAATGGAAGTAAAATGTGGTGGTGAGAATGTTTGTGAACCACTGAAGGTTAATGGTTTTGAGGAAGTATCTAATCCTGCTAAACTAAAATCAAGCTGAGTTGATACTAAATAATATTCATGCAGAGATATACATTTTAGGACATGGCCAGCAAAGGAATTCTTTTTGCCTGATGATACATATTTATTACAAGAGTTTTCTTTTTCTTTTTTTGTTCAAAGGAATGGGGAGAAGAAATACTAAAGAGAGAAAATACATGCTTTGTAGTTGAAAAAAAAACAAACTTAAAAGAGTTGTTTATTTAAATTATACTTATGACCTGAGAGTACTTTAACACTATTCTATACAGCCATGAAATGGTGCCAAACTAGGCTCTCTCCCATCCGTGAAATGCAAGTGTTCTCAAGCATTCTAGGATTCATTAGTTGGTCCTTTTTATTTACTCCACACAGTTTCACTCCTTGTTCTTTGCCCAACATTATAAACAACCACTTTGTTCCTCCAGTTTTGTTTATGAGATACTCCTCTTTTCATCAGGCTGTCTTTCTGTAACTTGGAAGGAATCCCAGAAGGCCATGCTCTGTATATGACAATATTGCTACTGGAACTCCGACCTCTCTTGTTGTAACTCTTGCTCTTCCATAGGGTCACCTTCAGGTAGAAAAGTGAGGTAAGAAGGAAGTGCTAGACAGCCGGGGGATCTTGGTTTTTACATAAGAAGAAGATTCACTATAGAACCGAGTTTCCATTTTATATTGTTGACTTTTTTTAGACTATGTAATAAATACTACATATTATTTTCAAAGCTACCCTGCTTTTCTAGTTCCTTCTAAGTTTTCTTTTGTTCTATGTTGGGCAGGTTTTAGCCTTTTTCTCCCTCCCTCCTCACCTCACCCTAGAGAAGGTTATCATTAGACACAAACATGTGTGGATGTGTGTATACATACATACATACACACATATTTGCATATAAACAAAAGTAAAACTTTACTATACATACTTCTATTTATCAGTTTTCTCTGTAAGTGGATAGTGTTTTCCTTCACGTGCCAACATGTGACATCATGTGTGGAGGCATGTGATGTCACATACGATGACATACTCGATGGTATATGATATGCAGTAGCACACACAGACATGTAATGTCATGTGCAGCAACATACAATACCACACAACATGTGACATCACACAACAACATGCATAATGACACATGATGTCAACATGGTGACATGTGATACCATACATGGTGGTGACACAAATATTATGTCATGCTTGTTGACATGTGATGTCATTAGTGATGACATGTGATGTCACGTGTGGCAATGACACATGACATGTGACACCATATGACGACATGCAATGCCATGCACAGGGACACAGGCATGTGATGACAAGTGTGGCAGCACACAACATTATGTGATGACATGTGTGGTGACGTGACACCATGTATGGTGACAACAAATGACACCTGTTATCATGTGACATGCGATGGTAACATGCGATGACATGAGTGGTGACACACAATGATGTGAGATACCATGTGATGACATTGTGGTGGCATGTGATGTATGATGTCATTGTATTGATGTGTGTGATGACACATGGCAAAATGTGATACCATACTTGGTGATATGTGATGACGTGTGACATATGCGGTAACATGTGGTGACATATGTCATGATGTGGCTGTGATGTCATAAGTGGTATAACACGACATGTATCATCATGTTATGATGTGCATGGTGACATGTGATATCATGTGATGGCATGTGTGGTGACATGAGTGATATGTGGTGTCATGTGTGGTGACACATGTGTCAACATGTGATGCCATGTGTGGTGGTATGTGATGACTTACATTGACATGTGATATCATAGCTCCTTTGTAGCTGATTTGAGCATTTATATTACGCACGATGACTTAGTCACTCAAAATCCTTCTTAGAACAATATTGCTGTTACTGCGTACAACATTCTCTTGGTTCTGCTCATTTTACTCTTCATTATTTCGTACAAGTCTTGCCATGTTTTACTAAAACCAACCAGCTCACCATTTGTTATAGCACAGTAGTATCCCATCACAATCATACTCCACAACTTGTTTAGCTATTCCCCAATTGATGGGCATCCCCTCAATTTCCAGTTCTCTGCTATCCCAAGTTTACACCATTTACCAAAATAAAGTCAAAATGGATATATAACCCCAGATATAAATGGACATATCTTTATTTTTTTTAGAATTTATTCCCTGGGCCTATATCTATAAAATTAAAAGTCCCACTCCCCAAAAAAGGGAGGGGGGATTGGATCAGATGACCTATAAGACCTCTTCCAATTTTAAATTTATGATCCTATATCCTAGTTTTTCATTGTCTTACAAAATTATTAAAGTGCTTGCTTACATTCATTCCCTGGTATTCTTTGTTCTTCATGTTATTACATTTTAATGGATACATAATCCCATCTGTGCAGGAATTCCATCCCTACCTCTCACCCAGGGATATAGATTATAGCCTCACATCTCATTCTGTATTGTTCATGTAGGTTCTCCCATAGATTCTTCAAAAATAACTTACCCAATAGGTTTCAGGCTTACATTTATGCCTTTTCACTTTTTGTGCATACAATTGTAACACCCTGACTGTCCTTTGTTCTTGTTAGGAAATCCTCCCACCTCCTTTTCTAATCATGTACTTCCTGCCTGATATTCCTTAAGCCACTTCTTAAGCATAGGTCTTTAGTGGAAATGTGCTACAGTTATAAGCTCATTGTCATTCTTCTTCCTCTGTTTTTTTCATGTTCTCAAAGAAAGCTCATGTTATTTTACCTGAACACCTCCAGGACAATTTTAGATTAGTCTAGCCCTATGTTCTGGACAAAGATAATAGGTGCAAATTTCAATTCCAGACTTTTAGAGGTCGAGTGCAAAAATTTTAGAACCTTTTAGAGGCCCTTGAGTGCAAAGAATTTAGCTCAGAGAGATTGAGAGATCATATAGTCCAACTCTCTTACAGATGAGGTACCAGAGAGGAAAAATGACTTGCCCGTGGTTGTGCAGGTATTAAGCAGCCGGTCGAGGAGTCAAGCACTAGGAGTCCTAGTCTCTAAATTTCAATGCCCTTTCCTTTACACCAAAGGTATCAAATAAGCAGTTCACAACACTCCTGAGTGCTCCAGAAACAGACTAGAATATAACTGAGAAATATTTAACAAAATAGAAAAACATAATAAAATACAGAAAATGTTAATATGTGGTTTTCTAGGTCAAGGATCCTTATACAATTTAGCGATCACCATTTCTATTTGCATTTGACATCAATGCTTTACATAAAGAGTGTTTAAACTGGTGTCCACTGACCCCCTGCCTCCCAAAGGAATCTGTTAGATAGATATCAGGGTGTATGAAACTGAATGGGGAAAAACTACATTTTTCATTAACCTCTAACTTAAATTTAGCATTTCCTTCAATTATACATTAAAAAGCAAAAAAAAAAAAAAAAACAACAAACCAAAAACAAACAAACAAAAAAACAACGAAACAAAAAAAAAACCAAACCAAAACAAGAAACATGATTTTTTTTTTGCTTTTTGGAGGGGGGAAGGTAGGGCAATTGGGGTTAAGTGACTTGCCCAAGGTCATCACAGCTAGTTTTTGTGTTAAGTGTCTGAGGCCAGATTTGAACTCAATTCCTCCTGACTCCAGGGCTGGTGCTCTATTTAGTGCACTACCTAGCAACCCCCAAACATTATTCTGAGAAGAGAATCTACCTTCACCAGATTGCCAAAGGGGTCCATAACACCAAAAAGCTTAAAAACCCCTTATCTCTTTTCTGCTGCTTCAATCACAACCTCTTACTCACACTATGTAACCAAACTACTCCTAGGGAGACCATCATATTATTATACTATAGAACATAAACCCAAAGGTTCAGAGGTTACCAAGATAATCCTCCCCACTCCTTTTAGTCTTGTTTCCTGCTTTCAAGGAGTTTCTAATCTTGTAAAGAAAGTATATGAATGATGATCAATATGTTCTCATGGTGTACCCGAAATGAACATGCTGTTAGAAATGAGGTCGAATCTTCACAAAGTATCAAAAATATGTCAACAGAAACTTTGGTAGGGAAAGAAAAAGCATCTGTTGGCAAAAGAGACATATTCTTTGGAGAATTCACAATGTGCACCATAGGAGCTGTCTAGGTTCCAACCATGCTAAGGGCTCAGGGGAGAAAATATATCCTGTTTATTCAGAAGTGAAACCAGCTTCTTGCCCTCTTCTTTTGTTCTAGCTGAAGGTCAAATACCCAAGTCATTGGCAGGCACTGATACAGATACAAACAAAACCCTGAATCCTTGTTCATTGGACTGTTTGAGCATTGTCGATTCTAAGTGAGCCAAAGAAAACTTATTGAGCACTCTATTAGGCAATATGTGTATATATGCATGTGCATGTGCGTGTGTGTGTGTGTGTGTGTGTGTGTGTGTGTGTGTGTGTTTATGAATGTTGATTTGGGGTAAGAAGGGGAAAGAAGTGGTGTCAGAGAGAAGGCAGTATATAAGAAATTAAAAAACAGTTCCTTCCCTGCAAAAAGATAGAATCTAGCTGAGGTGATGCGACCCCCATGTAATTATGTTTTTAATTGTTTAACAAATGGTTATTAACTTCTGGTTTACATCATTCATTTCCACCAGATTGTGAGTTACAATTTTTCCCCATTTTTCCCTTACCCACCACCCTAGAATAGCAGTCCAACTAGATATCCCCTCATCCAATCTGCTCTCTCCCATATCTTCTCCCATACCCCCTTCAACTTTACCATTAGGGCGAGGTAAAACTCTGTGCCCCAATACCTGAATATCTTATCACACAATTACATGCAAAATAGTATTAATAATAGTATTTATATATATTTGAAACATTTAATTTTAAAACTTCGAATTTCAGATCCATTTCCTTCCTCCCTTGTCACCCATTTCCTCTGGGAAGATAAGCAATTCAGTATGTGTTATACATGCATAGCTATGCAAAACATTACCTTAGCAGATATATTATAAAAGGCTTCTTATATTTCCCTCCCACCCATCCCACCCCCCCACCTGATCCATTCCCTACTTTGATCCTGTCCCTCTTCGATAGTGGGTACTTCCAACCTCCCTTCCCCCCAGAATGCCCGCCCCTCCATTATCCCTCCTCTCATCCCCCTTCCCCCTACTCTCTAGCAGGGTGAGATATCCCATTTAGTATGTATGTGATTCTCTCCCTGAGCCAGATTCAATGAGAATGTGGTTTTGCCTTTTTTGCCTTCCTGTTCTTCCCATCCCCTGCAACCACTTCCCTTTGCTTCTTCTACATGAGATAGTTTACCCTACCCTGTATCTCCCCATCTCCTCTTGCCACATTCCTCTCTCACCTCTTAATTTCACCCTTTAATTATCATCTCTTCCCACCAAATTCAACCTGTGTCCTCCCCATGTATACCTGTAAACATATATACACACATTCGCATATGTATTCATATACCCATATACCCTTCTTCAATTATTTTCATAATGAGGAAGGTTTCATCAGTCACAGTTATTGTTTTTCCATGTAGGAATGTAAATAGTTCAACTTTGATAAGTTCCTTTTGATTTCTTTTTCCTGATTACCTTCTCAGGCATCTCTTGCTTCTTGTGTCTGGATGTCAAATTTTCTATTCAACTCTGGTTTTTTCCTCAAGAATGCTTGAAAGTCGGGGGCGGAGCCAAGATGGCGGAGTAGAAACAGCTCTTCCAAGCCTCTCTGCCCCCAGATTCTCCACAAACTATGTAAAAAAGGACTCTGAAAATCTTCTGGAGCCCCAGCACCCACAGAACGACACAGAGAAGCTAACCTCCCGCTGAGGACAGCCCAGCACCCTGCAGGAAGGACCAGCGCAGTGGTCTGGGAGCCGGCAGCGCGCAGAGCACAGGAGCTGAGCCGAGCCCAGGTCCACGTGAGCCGAGGTTTTAGCCCCAGGGCGGCAGGGCCAGCAGCCGGCTGGAGGAACCCCAGAACACCAGGAACTGTGGAGACGCCAGAATTATCAACAGAGACTTGCCTAGGACAAAGTAAGAGGTTAGTGTCCTATGGACTTTGGGACCTGCATTTGGGGAATGCGTCAGCTCCCTCCCCTGGGGGCTAGAAGCTGCTGAGGAGACACGCCACTGTGTAGTTTTCAGAGGCATTTCCGGCTCCCAGCCTACAAATCGTGGGGAGATCCAGCGATCAGTCTTGGGGGGTAATCGCTCTTGCTTTAACCTCCCTGGATCTGGATTGTGATCTAGGGTGGAAGTTGTGGGTGGGTTTATAGCTTGCCAGAAACGGAAGTTGCCCCCCACACGTTCAGGACGAAAATTCCTCTATCTGGCCTTAAAGCCATAGTGTGGCAACAAGCCAAAAGTCAAGCAATTAAGTGGCAACATGCCAAGGCAAAGGAAACAGAAAAATGCAACCCTAGACTCCTATTTTGGGGGCATAGAGCGGGAAAAGGACTGTGAGGTCAGAAGTCCTGCTCCAAAAGCCCCAGGGGAAAACATGAGCGGGTTGCAGGCCATAGAGGACCTTAAGAAGGACTTTAAAAATCAAATAAGAGAAGTGGAGGAAAAATTGGAAAGAGAAATGAGAAGGATGCAGGAAAAGTATGAAATGAGGGTCAACAGCCTGACTGAGGAAAACAACACCTTAAAAAATAGACTAACTCAAATGGCAAAGGAGGCCCAAAAGGGCAATGAGGAGAAGAATGCCTTAAAAAGTCGAATTTGCCACATGGAAAAAGAATCTCAAAAGTTCACTGAGGAGATTCATTCCTTCAGAGTTAGACTGGAGCAAATGGAAGCTAGTGACTTTATGAGAAATCAAGATGCTGTTAAGCAGATCCAAACAAATGAAAGATTAGAAGGCAATGTGAAATATCTCATGGGAAAAACCACTGACCTGGAGAATATATCCAGGAGAGACAATTTAAAAATTATTGGACTACCTGAAAGCCATGATCAAGGAAAGAACCTAGAAATCACCCTTCAAGAAATTCTCAAGGAAAACTGCCCTGATGTTTTAGATCCAGAGGGCAAAATAGAGGTTGAAAGAATCCACCGATCACCTCCTGAAAAAGATCCCAAAAAGAAAACTCCCAGAAATATTATAGCCAGGTTCCAGAATCCCCAGATCAAGGAGAAAATACTACAAGCAGCCAGGAAGAAACAATTTCAATATTGTGGAAACACAATCAGAATAGCCCAGGACCTGGCAGCTTCTACACTGAGGGAGAGAAGGGCATGGAATATGATATTCCAGAGGGCAAAAGACCTGGGAATGAACCCAAGGGTTACCTACCCAGCAAAACTGAGTATTTTGTTTCAGGGGAAAATATGGTCATTCAGTGGAATAGAGGACTTTCAAGCATTATTGAGGAAAAAACCAGAGTTGAATAGAAAATTTGACATCCAGACGCAAGAAGTAAGAGATGCCTGAGAAGGTAATCAGGGAAAAGAAATCAAAAGGAACTTATCAAAGTTGAACTATTTACATTCCTATATGGAAAAGCAATATCTGTGACTGATGATATCTTTCTCACTATGAAAATAATGGAAGAAGGGGGTGTGGTCATACGAATACATATGTGAATGTGTGTGTATATGGTTACAGTTATATATGGATAGAGGGCATAGGTTGATTTTGTTGGGAAGGGAGAGTACTCAAGGGATGAAATTATGAGGTGAGAGAGGAAAGTGGCAAGAGGAGATGGGGAGAGACATGGTAGGGTAAACTATCTCATGTAGGGGAAGTGGGTGCAAAGGAGGGGGAGAATAAGGAAGGCTAAAAAGGCAAAACCACATTCACATTGAATTTGGTTCAGGGAGAAAATGACATACATACTAAATGGGATATCTCAACCTGCAGCAGGATAGGGGGAAGGGGGATGAGAGGAGGGATGATGGATGGGAGGGCATCCTTGGGGTGAGGGGAGGTTGGAAGTACCCACTATAGAAGAGGGACAGGATCATGTAGGGAATGGACCAGGTGGGGGGTGGGATGAGTGGGAGGGAATTATAAGCAGCCTTGAACAATATATCTACTATGATAATGTTTTGCATAGCTAGACATGTACAACATATACTGAATTACTTATATCCCAAGAAGGAATGGGTGACAAGGGAGGAAGGAAATGGATCTGAAATTCGAGGTCGTAACATTAAATGTTTCAAATATATATATAAATACTATTATTAATACTCTTTTGCCTATAATTGGGAGATAAGATGTGCAGGCATTGGGACACAAAGATTCATCTTCCTCTAATGGAAAAGTCGATGGGGGTATGGGAGAAGGTATGGGAGAGAGCAGATTGGAGGAAGCGATATCTTGTGGGACTGCTATTCTGGGAGGTTGGGTAGGGGAATAATGGGGGGAAAATGATTGTAACTCAAAATCTGGCGGAAATGAATGATGTAAAACAGAAGTTAATAAAGTATTTGTTTAAAGAGAAAAAAAAAAAAAGAATGCTTGAAAGTCCTCTATTCCACTGAATGATCATATTTTCCCCTGAAACAAGATACTCAGTTTTGCTGGGTAGGTAACCCTTGGGTTCATTCCCAGCTCTTTTGCCCTCTGGAATATCATATTCCATGCCCTTCGATCCCTCAGTGTAGAAGCTGCCAGGTCCTGGGCTATTCTGATTGTGTTTCCACAATACTGAAATTGTTTCTTCCTGGCTGCTTGTAGTATTTTCTCCTTGATCTGGGGATTCTGGAACCTGGGTATAATATTCCTAGGAGTTTTCTTTTTGGGATCTTTTTCAGGAGGCAATCAGTGGATTCTTTCAACCTCTATTCCCCCCTCTGGGTCTAAAACATAGGGCAATTTTCCTTGAGAATTTCTTCAAGGATTCTTCTAGGTTCTTTCTTTGATCATGGCTTTTGGGTAGTCCAATAATTTTTAAATTGTCTCTCCTGGATCTATTTTCCAGGTCAGTGGTTTTTCCCATGAGATATTTCACATTGCCTTCTCTTCTTTCATTTGTTTGGATCTGTTTAACAGCATCTTGATTTCTCATAAAGTCATTAGCTTCCATTTGCTCCAGTCTAACTCTGAAGGAATGAATCTCCTCAGTGAGCTTTTGAGATTCTTTTTCCATCTGGCAAATTTCGCTTTTTAAGGCATTCTTCTCCTCATTGCCCTTTTGAGCCTCCTTTGCCATTTGAGTTAGTCTATCTTTTTTTTTTTTGCCTTTTGGAGGGCAATTGGGGTTAAGTAACTTGCCCAAGGTCACACAGCTAGGTTTTTGTTTGTGTGTACGTTAAGTGTCTGAGTCCAGATCCGAACTCAGGTCCTTCTGACTCCAGGGCCGGTGCTCTACTCACTGCACCACCTAGCCTCCCTAGTTAGTCTATTTTTTAAGGTGTTATTTTCCTCAGTCAGGCTGTTGACTCTCATTTCATACTTTTCCTGCATCCTTCTAATTTCTCTTCCCAGTTTTTCCTCCACTTCTCTTATTTGGTTTTTAAAATCCTTCTTAAGGTCCTCTATGGCCTGTAACCCACTCATATTTTCATTTGGGGCTTTTGGTGCAGGAGTTCTGACCTCACAGACCTCCTCTTGTTCCATGCTTCGATCCTCTTTGCCCCCAAAATAGAAGTCTAATGTTGCATTTTTCTTTTTATTTTGTTTCCTGATTTTTGGCTTTGTTGCCACAGTAGGACTCTGCCACCAGACAGGGGAGCTTCCGTCCCAAACATTGGTGTCTTCACAACTTCTGGAGGTATTAGTTGGGTGGCTTCTGTAAAGCCTCCACCCGCTCTGGCAAGCTGGATACCCCCCAGACCACAATCTAGATCCAGGGAGGTTAAAGCAAGAGCGATTATCCCCCAAGACTAATTGCTGGATCTCCCTACAGTTTGAAGACCAGGAGCTGAAGCTGCAACTGAAGCTGCAAAATGGCATTTGTGCCATGGCTCCTCAGCCTCTTCTTGCCCCCAGGGGAAGAAGCCGACATGTTCCCCAAATACTGGTCCCAAAGTCCAAAGGGCACTAACCTCTCAGTTTGTCCCAGGCATATCTGTGTTGATAATTCTGGAATCGCCACAGCTGCTGGTATTCTGGGGTCCCCCCAGCCGGCTGCTGGCCCGGCTGCCCTGGTGCTAAAACCACGGCTCATGCCTCCCAGAGCACTGCACTGGCCATTCCCTGCCAGGCTGATGGGCTGTCCTCAGTGGGATGTTAGCTTCTCTGTGTCATTCTGTGGGTGCTGGAGCTCCAGTAGTTGTTCAGAGTCCACCTTTTACATTGTTTGGAAGTGATGTGTCTCCCATGTAATTATTTGAAAACAATTTCATATCATATTCCTATGGATCCTTACTCATTCTTTTGCTAAAAACCTTCAAAGTCTCTTACAAAAATGAAATGATGTGTAAGCTTCTTAGTCTGACCTACTATAGATGTTGATTGATCTTTTCAGACTTACTTCATTCTATTCCTCTTCATGTACTTCCAGTATTAGTCAAGCTGAATGAATATTACTCAATTTCACTTTCTTTCCTGCCTCTCTTCACTACAGTCTACTTCACTGTAGGCCATGTCCCATGGCTGAAACAAATTCCCTTCAACATCTCCCCTTACTGAACTTCTTATCAGGTTTTATCTCCTGCATTAAATCTCTGATATTCCAGATGAAAACGACTTTCCTTTCTTAAGTTTTTCACATCACCTTTTCCAGAACTCTCCTTTGCATTTAACTGAACTTAATCTTATTATATTTATTTATATGCTATCTTAACTTTGATATTCTATTATTAACTCCTTGAATGAAGCATTTGTTATTTTTTAATTGCTACATCCCATCAGCTAACATAGTGCCTTGCACATAGTTACTTAGAAAATATTTGTTGAATTTTTTTGTGTACAGATCACTGTTCTTGTTGTTAGAGAATATACAGGGTTTAACTGAGACAGAATCCCTGCCCTCATGAAGTTTACATTCAAATAGAGGTAGATGGCATAAATACAGATAACAGTAATATAGTAATCTAAGATAAATGTGTAAGTGAAGTGGGAGCTAACACCATGAGCCTTATTGAGCCAAGAAAGTCTTCATGGAATCAATGGCATTGGAATTTGGTTTTAAAGAATGGGCAAGAATTCAATAGCTAGTGAATATAGGAAAGATCATTCCAGGAATAAGTATGGACAAAGATATGAATGGAAAAATATGGAGTGGGTATGGGGGCTGATATGTAATATAGTTTGAGTAAAAGATATTCAGATAGACATCTAATAATATAATGGGTACTTTAGTTTTCTTGGAGCAAAGGATACATGGAATGGGGGAGGTGAGTTATAAGATAAGGGCAGATTATAGAGATCTATATGGTTTGGACTTTACATGGTATGAAACAGGAAACGATTGAATGGTTAAAAGAGTGGAGGAGGAGTGTGATCAGATTTGTGCACCAGGAAGCTGTCTGGCAGTATCACACAGGATAAAATGGAAGGAGAAGGGATGATAGTAGGTTCAAATTGGTGTCTCAAATGAGTTCATGTTAATGGTGAGTATTTTCTTCCCAACAAAATATTGTTAATCTCTTATGTATCTAATATTTAGAAGGACCTGTTAGAACTACTAGAATTCTAGTATATAGAAAATCATTATTATATATGTCCTTTTCAAATATTTATTAAGTACCACTGAGGCATAAAGATTAAGGTAAGTCTGGTCTGTATGGCTATTTACTTTTTGGCAGTAACCATGCTCCAATCTACATTCTGACTTGTTTATGAAATCTTTGTGAATTTTTTCTTTCTTTTTTTTTGCTTATATATGAGGTTTTTAAATGTTCCAACACATGGTCAGTTTTTGTAATTGTAATTTTGTATAGGTAAAAAACATGAAAACATCTTTCTGTTCCTGTTTAATCATCATAAGTCTATGATATCTAACTTTTCTAAAGTTCTGTTTAGGTCCTTAACTTTCTATGTGTTTATCTAACTTTTTGTTAGATTTGTCTACGACTGAAAGGGTACATTGAGGTCTACTATAAATAGTTTTACTCTATACTTCTTGCATATTTGACTTTTCTTTGAAGTATTTAGAACTATGCTATTTTTGTTGTTCAGTCATGCCTGACTCTTCCTGATCTTGTATGGGGTTTTCTTGGCAAAGATATTGGAGTGGTTTGCCATTTCATTCTCTAGTGGGTTAAAGCAAATAGAGGTTAAATGACTTGTCCAGCATCTCACAGGTAGTGTTTGAGGCCAGATTTGAAATCAGGTCTTTCTTACCCTAGGTCCAGCATTCTATCCACTGTGAGCCACCTATATACGATTTGGTACATATTTATTAAATATAGCTATTTTTTTTACTTATCTAAAGTGTTTTAAGCATAATGTAGTCTCCCTACTTACCTTTTTGTATTATTTCTATTTTGACTCTTGCCTTGTCTAAAATAATGATTACTACTCCAGCATTTTTTGAGTTTACCTAAAGCACATTAGATTTTGCACCAGCCCCTTATTTTAACTGTCTGAATATTTATTCTACAAGTATGTTTATTGTGTAGGGGCCATCTGTAGAATTATTGATTCAGTTATCTCACCTCACTGAGGGTAAGTGACTAGATACTACCTTAACAAGTGATAACTTAAATAGGTGAAAAGATGTCTTATTAAATCAGTCACAGACTTCTATGTGTGAAAAGTACTTGAAAGCCACTGGATAAACCAGTATGTCATTGCCAGCAAGTATGTTATAATTGGTTTAGAGACTTATCCCCTCCCCATCCCTCAAC
>WOXC01005634.1:0-247500 GCA_011680675.1 Gymnobelideus leadbeateri | reverse complement strand
TTCAGATAAATATAACAGAGAAAAGGAAAAAAGAAGGTGTTGATTCAGAATGGATACTCTGATAAACAGTCTTTAAGACAAATATTAGGTATGGAAATGTGTTTAGTATAATTATACATGTATAGCCTATATCAAATCCCATGCTGTCTTGGAGAGAGGAGAGGAAAGAGAGGGGGAAAAATTTGGAATTCAAAATCTTATAAAAGTGAATGTTGAAAAATATCCTTACATGTAATTGGAAAAAAATTTAGTAGTATTAAGTAAAAAAAAAAGAGAGAGAAAAAAAGGGATATTATGCTTGAACTTGACACTGGCACCCTGTTAGTTTAGGTTCAATGTTGGAACGGAATGAATCTCTTAAAGGTCATTAAACAAAAGGAGGTTTACTTAGCTCAAATGTAGCAAAGTTATACAATAAAGGTAAGGAAGCACTTAATTTCTATAGATAGAATCCCCTCCCCTAACCCTTCCACATGGAACTATGTCTGTCTGGTCAGCAGGGAAGGGTGTGGTGAATGAACCCATGTAGGTGGGACTTTTTAATGCTCCTAAGTGACCAGGAAGTCATGTCAAGACAGCCAATACAACAAAGGAGGCTATATCAAGGGTGGTACAGCTTGGGGTTTGCCCTACCTTTGAACCCATCAAATCCCAGTTCTGTTACTTTTTTAGGGAAAATATAGCCTAAACCATGTTGTGCGTATGCGTGTGTGAACCCTGGTAGATATTGGTCCTATCACAAAGGGCTTTGATAAATGGTTAGGAAAGGCACCAGAGAGAAAAAAGAATGCCTAGGTGAACAGTTGGAAGGTACCTGGCTGAGTGGATGAGGGAAGTCACTGCACACAATACAAAAATGGCAGAATTTGAGAATTAGAAGGGGTTCTTTATTCCAAACATACACAAAGGAATTCACACTATAACATATCCCCAAAGTGCATATCCAGCCTCTGCTTGAAGCAGCCCAGAACCTCTTAAGACAGTTAAATAAGCATTTGGACAGATCTAATTATTTGAAAGTTTTCCTTGGCATCAAGCCTGAAGTGACCTTTTCACAATTTTTACCCCTGACTCGGTTCTTCCTTCTGGGGTTGGATCCTTATTTCACATAGCCATTCAAATAACAGAACAGAGTTCTCATGTCACACACTCCTCCCCCAGTCTTTTCCTTGTTCATATTTAGCATGCTATTCCCTTCAACCAATATTCACATGACATAGACTCAAGACCTTTTGCCATTCTCAGCTTGTCAATTAAATCATGGTGTCCAGAAATATATGTGATACTCCAGACGAGCTCTGATAGGAACAGACTACAGGGGGATGATCATTTTTCTTTTCCTAGAAGCAATGGTATTAAATGTGTCACAAAACAACATTAAAATTTTTTGGCTACTAAATCAAACTGCTGAATCATATTGAGCTTGTGGTCCACTAAATCCCCCAGATCTTTGTCAAGACAACTGCTTTCTAACAACGTCTTCCCCATCTTGTACTCTTGAAATTGATTTTATTTTTGTACCTAAGTGTAAGACTTCACATTTATTCCCACTTCATTTCATTTTATTAGATTAAGTTCAATATTCTATCCTCTAAAGATCCTTTTAGACTCTGACTCTGCCATTTAGAGTTAGCTATCACTCCCTCCCTGCTTTGCATCATCTTCCTTTTCTCAGTCATTGGTAAAACTGTTAAATAGCAGAGGATCAAGTACAGATCCTTGGGGCATTCTGTTGGAGACTTCTTGACTCATTAACTTTGAGCCAGTAACAAGCCCTTGAATCCTGCTGAGTTCTAAAGTCACCTAACTGTATTCACACCTGATCCATAACTTTCTTTCTTCTCCATGAGAATTACATGCTATTTTTAAAAAAGGCTTTGTTAACATCTAGGTAGACTATATTCACCATATTTCCTTCACATCTATTTGTTTATTATTCCTGTCAAAAAAGGAAATAAGGTTAGTCATGCATGACCTGTTTATGATAAAGCCATATTGGCTTTTTGTAATCCTTGCATTCTTTTCTAGATGTTTGCCAATTAATCAATAAAGATTTGTTAAGTGTTTCCTATGTGCAAGGTGCTATACTAAGCACTGGAGTTACAAAAATGACAAAACACAGTCTTTGTCTTCAGGGAGCTTATAATCTAATGGGGAAATCAACATGTAAACAAATATAGACAAAGTGATCTATATGCAGGATAAATAATAAATAATTAGCAGAGGACAGGTGCTGGGAGTGAGGGGTCATGGAAGGCTTCCTATTGAAGGTCAGTAGTCAGGGTGGAGGAGGGAGAGTGTTCCAGGAATGGGGAACAGCCAGAGAACACAATGTCTGAACCTGAGAGATGGAATGTTTTGTTTGTGAAACAGTCAGGACGCCCATGTCGCTGAACCAAAGAGTCTGAGTCAGGGAGTAAACAGTAAGAAGGCTGGAAAGGTAGGAGGGGCCCAGGTTATGAAGGACTTTGAATGCCAACCAGAGTATTTTGTGTTTCCCCCGGAGGCACTAGAAAGCCATTGCAGTTTCAAGAGTAAGGTGGCTAGGTTAGCCAATCACCTCCTGAAGGAACCATTCTAGAATTTTCCTAAGAACTGAAGTCAAACTCAGAACAGACTCTTTTTCATTTTTTTTTTGAAAACCTGAACAATCGCCCTTCTTCAATCTTTCATTTGCCTCTACTGTTTTCTATGATGTTTAAAATATCATTTACACGGGCGCAGAGATTCCATCTGCCAGGATTTTTTCAGGTTTTTAAGATATAGTTCATCTAGGTGGGTGACTTGAATTCATCCAGGGTCCTCTTATCATATTCACATTTTATCTTAGAGATCAACCTTCCCTTAGTTATTTTTGTTTGGTCACATCCAGGGTAAAAGACTTTCTCCTTTGTAGAGAAAATGGGAACAGTTTAAGAATTGAGAGGCCCTCCCTTCTTTCCTACTGTCAGTTGCCTTCATTCCATTCACCCCAAGCAAAGGTCCGATTCCTTCTGGGCAGCTAGGTGACTAATTTGTAGACCAGTACAAAGAGCTTTAATTCTTAGATTCAGGGTCCAGGACTAATAATAAGATGGATCCAGGCATGCCTGGTTGTATATCTAAACTGACTGTGTGCCTGACAGCAGCAGATAAAACATAGGAAAGGAGAAGAGTGGAAATGAGTCTGGATCAACCTTACTGGGCTTGAGAAAGACTCAGGTTTTTCTACAGATAACTTTATTTTTAACCTTTCAATGGTAACAGCAGAAGGAAGTCAGAATGATCTATACCATGACAGGGAAAATCAGCTGGCAGGGCCTCATCAATCCCTCAGGGACTCAGTCTGTTTAGAAGGGATTGACCTTGGTTCTGGGTTAAGATGGAGTGTACCCTAATTTGATCACATATCTCAAGGCTTGTTTATGTTTGAAACTTTAAGACTAAAATCCAGCTACTCCTTCTAACTATAGGGGTGAGTCAGGCTGAACAAGGGGCAAATCAGGGATATTAATCAGGTGTTCATTTTGGCCTAGTGACATAATGCAGAAAATTATCTGTGTTGGGACAGGAAGAGAGACCTATGTGACCTTTCACAGTCATGAGACTGGAGATCTTTCCAGCTACTGTTTATTCAGGAAACCAGGAATGCAGGCCAGACAAAAATTTCCATAAAAGGAATCTTACCAAGATCTTGTCAACTTTCAGTATAAAAGTAGTTTGGTCCAGAAGTTGATACGGTGACCTGGGAGTTGACCTGGATTAATTTTTAAGCTCTTTCTGTGATTTTAGGTAAACTACTGAAGCATTTTGTGCCTCAGTTTTTCCATCTGTAATATTGAGTGTGGAAATTTACCTTAAATTGGTTGTTTTCTTTGTGTGTTTGTGTGTGTGTGTTGGGGGGGGGGGGGGGCGGCGGCAAGTGACTTGCCCAGAGTTGTACGAGCTAGTAAGTATTAAGTGTCTGAGGTCAGATTTGAACTCACATTCTCGTGACTCTAGGGCTCTATCCACAGTACCACCTAGCCATCCTCCCCTTTTTTTTTTCACTTTTAAGAAATTTTTGACTTAAATACTAAAACTTAATACACAATTGAGCAAAAGAAACATATTATAAACTTAAATATTGAAACAAATACAAAATAAGAACAGAAAAAAAGCGTGGCATGTGCAAATTGGTTTTCTTCAACTACTTTAGGATGAGAGGGCTGGAGTTGATAGGAACCTTGTTTTTGTTGTGATTCAGTCAAGTTTAACTCTTCCTGACTCCATTTGGAGTTTTCTTGACAAAGATACTGGAATGGTTTGCCATTTATTTTTCCAGCTCATTTTATAGATGGGGAAACTGAGGCAAACAAAGTTAAGTGACTTCCCCAGGGTAACGCAGCTAGTAAGTACCAGATTTGAACTAAAAAAGATGAGTCTGTCTCCAGGCCTGGTACTCTATCCACTGTGCCACCTAGATGCCTGTTTTATCTTTATGTGATTATTTTAAAATGTCCCTTTTTAGTGTATTAAAAGTAACTATTAACACAGTATTGTATTATATACATACTTCATAAATATGTGAATATATACATATTGGGAGTATATCCAATACACACATAATCTGTACAGTTATGTATATATACATGGATCTGTTTACATACATAATTTAAAAATATATGAATATACATATAATGAGAGTGGATCCAGTACACATGCATAAATATACTTTATACACACATAAATATATAAAGTTATGTATATATATGCATATCTTTGTATGTACTTTATAAATGTGTGGAATATATACATATTGGGAGTGCATAAAATTTTTTTATGACTGGGGTGCAAAATTAAAAAAAAGTTTGGAGACCATTATATGATGACTTCTGAGATCCCTTTTATTTCTAAAGACCTATGACTTCACTTTGAAAGCTTACTTCTAAACTTACTTATTCTTACCCCACTTCATTTGGATGTGATAATTCATAAGACACTTTAAATTGGCAGCAACTACCTTGGAGATTTCCTCTGGGGCTTCTAAGGTTATTTCCTTTGATGAGTTATTTCTCAGGTCATAAAAACCTGAGCCTGAGGCTATCACCATAAGTTTTATTGCTTATAATTGGCATCATTGGGGCTCTGCCCACAAAAGCTTTGGAGCAAGGCAGGCTGGGAAAAGTCAAAGCCAAGCGAGCCCACAATTTGTGGAAAAGTCCTTGGAGAGACAAAGTAGCCTTCAGCCTGCACTTGGGTCTGTGATAAGGTTTTAATATTGAGGCTGAGACTCCCTGGGCATGGGGGATCAAACTGTAAATATGCATAATGCTATAAGAAGGAGCAGAAAGTGTGATTAGATAGAATGACTCACTGTTAGCCAATTGGTAGGTGAAGGCACAATGGAGGAATCAGCATCTGATGTGGATTGTCTAAAGTTTCTAATTATCATTTAGGAAAAGACAAACACCATTTGTGGTGCCACTAGTTTCTGATTCACTTCAACTGAAAGGACATTGACCTTCCAGCAATTTTAGCCTTGAGTGAAACAGCCCTGGAGTGACCTCTGCTAATTTCCTGTGGGAATGGCTGTGGGAGGGACTGACCTCTGACTTTAGCTCCTGTATATTGACTATAAGCCAGTGGATTTCAGCTGTGTACAAAGTGTTTGGGTGGCCTGATCTTAGAAAGAGCCTTGGGTACCCAAACAATAGAGTCTATATTAAGTCTATAATTGTATTTCTTTTCCATTTGTCATGACTTAAGAACTTTATATAACTATGCTATGCTTGCCATAAGTAAGCACCATTGGTATGCAGCAGGGACAAGAAGGATAGAATTTTGCCTGCCAGTGAATGGAATGATTGAACCAAAAGTCTGGATAAATCCACATACTCAACGTGGGCTGCATTCCACAAAATAGGCAGAATTGAGCAAGAGAAAAAGCCAGCTTTCAGTCATAGAGAACTTAGCCTTCCATTAGGACACCCTTGGGTATTGGATAAGCACAAAACCACTTAGGCTGAATGTCTGACCAAGGACTTGTTGTTGTTCAGTCACTTCTGACTCTTCATGACCCCATTATAAACTATTTGGAGAATCTGGAGCTTAGCTACCACAAAATTCAAACTAAATTTGCATAGCAAGCTTATATAATTATTATTGAGTATGGTAGTTTTCAGTGGGATATGATGCACACAGTAGGTCTTCCAATAAAGACAAGTTAACAGACCTTTTAAAGAAATAATTAGGAAAGCACATAATCCATGGCACATGAAAAGTTTATGGACTATGTAACTGCAACATAAAAAAATCAATTTTATTCATTCCCAGATTATGATTTCATTAAACAAGCACCAACATACACTGTTTGATGCAAAAGATAAGTGATTTCACTAGTATGGATATTCTCTCTATTCACATAGATCTTAACCATTCCATACCAGAGTGAGTTTTTATGAGCTTTGCTAGCTAAAAATATTCATTGTCTGGGAGGCAGCTTGGATGGATACAGGCTGGTTACTGGAGAATAGACCCCTAACCCATTTGGTTCTGTCAAATTTTTTACTACATTGGCATAGCCTTACAGACACATATGTCTAGAGCTGACATATTGGTGTTTGTGTATGTGTGCCATATAAGATAAACGGCAACGTATAATGTATGTGTGATGCAAAAAAAAAAAATTGGTTCCTTGGAAAAATCCATTAGTATTGTACATCAGTTTCATGACAGCATACTTGTCCAGATTCTGGATAATGGATGAAGCTCTTGAGCTTTCCAGTCACCAATTGAGTGAAGCAGGGCCACATGCTTGCTCTCATGCTTTTTAACATAATGTTTTAGCAATGTTGGATCCCTTCAATGAGGGCTAAAATGAAGATCATCTACTACACCGAAGAAAAATTATTTAACTTGAAAAGGCTACAGGCCAAGATTAAAGTGGATGGAGAGTTGGTGTGTGAATTTTTCCTCACAAATGATTGCATACTCAATGCAGCCCCTGAGGTTGAGATGCAACAAAATATGGATTGATTCTCTACTACATGTGCTAATGTTGGCCTAACAAGTAACAGCAAGAAAACAGAGGTTCTCCACTAGCCAGCACCACAGCATCCATATGTGGAACCATCAGTTATAGGAAATGGGAAAATTTTGAATGCTGTGAACAAGTGGTGACCTCATTGTTGTACATCTGTGAATCAGTATACAGTACCATGCCAGGAAACTGCATCACTTCCATTTGAATTATCTTAGGAAGATGATGAAGATCTCTTGGCAGGATAAGGTATCAGACACTGAGGTCCTTTCTCTAGCTGGACTGCCAAGCATTCAGTCTCTACTGCAGAGTGCAATTCTGATGGGCTGGCCACATTGTTCAAATATAAAACATACATTAGCATAAAATTTTGCAGAGAACTCACACATGTACTCTCTTGGAGGACAGAAGAAATGATACAAGGACATTCTCAAGGTTTCTCTGAAGAACTTTGGAATTGATTGTGAGACATGGGAGATACTGGCAAATGACCGCCTAGCATAGTGTTGAAGAAGGTGTATTCAATGAACAAATCAGAATTTCAGTAGCTCAAAAGAAACAAGATGCACAAATTTAGAGACAACTCTACTCCAAATGTTCATTTGGATTATTTGTGCCTGACCTGTGGTAGAGCCTTTCAAGGTGCTATTGGTCTGATCAGCCACAATCAGACACACTGTACTTTGACCCTAACATAGTGATGCAATTTTGGCTCTCTTTGAGAATGAAGACAATCACTAACCAAATCACAACCAAAAATTATGTATATATAACATATATTGCTTGAAGATTTACAAAATGCTTTATAAATATACATACACACACATACACACACACACACACACACACACACACACACACACACACATATATATATATATATATATATATATATATATATAGAGAGAGAGAGAGAGAGAGAGAGAGAGAGAGAGAGAGAGAGAGAGCATTGATCCTCATAATAACCCTGTTAGGAAAGTATGGCAGGATTTTTGTCCTCATTTTTTCCAGATATGGAAATAGAAACTCAGGTGGACAAATTAGCTTGCCACAGTCATAATAGTAGTAAGTATCAGATGTAGGAGCTTGTTTTATTTTTAATTGATTTTTTCTCCTCCTCCTCCTTCTTTTTCTTCTTTTTACATAACCTTTATTTCCAAATATATACTTCACTTCTCCCAAGAGAAACACCTTTTGAAACAAAAAATAAAAAAGAAAGATTTTAAGAGTAGTTTAGAAAAATTAACCAACCTATCAACTGAATCTGATAGCATTTGCAATCTTCCATATCCGTAATATTCCAGCTCTTCAAAGTAAGAAAAGAATACTTTTCCTCCTCTCTTTTTAGACCAAACTTGATCGTTGTAATCACATAGTGGGCAGTTTCCATTTTGATTATTACACTTTTCATTCATAGCATCATTGTTGTGTATATTGTTTCATCTGGTTCTGCTTGCTTCATTTTTCTCCTGTTTGTCTTCTCATGCTTCTCTGGATTCTTCATAATCATAATTAAGTAATAATGCATTGAGTCCACATATCACAATTTGTTTATCCATTTCCTAATCAATGGTCATCAGCTTTGTTTATAGTTATTTGCTATTATAAAAAGAGTGCTCCTATAAATATTGTGTGAACATGAGACTTCTTACTTCCTCCTTTGGGGTATATGCCTCTGTATCAAAAAGATATGGACATTTTAGTTTTTTTGTCATAATTCCTAACTGATTTCCAGAATAGTTAAACAGTTCCACAATAATGCACCAGTGGTCCTATACTTCCACAATCGCTCCAACACTGATGAGTCCTCTCCTTTGTCTTCTTCGACCATTTCAGAGAGATTTTTAACCAAGACCTCTCCTTTCTCTAGGTCCAGAGGGAGGTTTCCTATATCACTCAGAGAGAGCCCAGTGTCACTGCCACACCCTAATAAGGCATTGTAATAAGACTCTAGGGGAAGAGTTTACGTAATATGTCATAAAAATGATTTGTTACATGACTTGATGAAGGGATTTATATAATTTTAAAGACAAGATTATTTTTTACTTAAGAATAAATCTAAAAGTTTTCCCATGTAGTCATTTCAAATTGCCTTTATGGGTGCTTTTTTGGCACACCCATGATCTCTAATCTAAAGTCTCCAGTTGAAATTCGAGTTTGAATGACCTTGTTATACTTATTTAGAATTCTTTCATGGTTAAAAATCAACAAATACTTACTTATGAGTTGTGTGACCCTGGGCAAATCACTGAGCTTCTATTTTCCTCATCTTTCTCATCTATAAAGCGGGGGTAATAATAATAATCATACCTACCTTCCATCAAATATATGTAAAGTGCTTTGGAAACCTCTGAGTGATATGTAAATGCTGGCTATCATTATTAGAACTAGCTGGAAAATAATACGATAATACTTACACTGCCTGAGTCGTTGTGAGGAAGACACCGTGTGTATTAATAAGGCAATGGGGCAGTGAGTTGTCTCAGTGGGCAGCATGGCAGGTCTGAACTCAGGAAGACTCATGTTCCTAAGTCAAAATCTGGCCTCAGACACCTATTAGTTGTGTGACCCTGGGAAAATAACTTAACCCTTTCTGCCTCATCTGTGAAATGAGCTGGAGAAGGAAATGTCAAACTACTCCAATATCTTTGACAAGAAAACCCTAAATGGGGTCACAACGAATTAGACATGACTAAAATGACCAACCAATGAACTAATCAAACTCAAAAAGAAACTGAGTCCATTAATTTGTGCATAAAGGTCCCTGTGGGTTGCATATTGACTTAATTTTAAAATGTAATGTCTTCTATGTTTTTTTTTGTTAAACATTTTCCAATTATATTCCAATCTGGCTTGGCTACATGTGACCTATATGTTTGATACCTTGTGTAATAGGTGTGTTTGATACTTCCATTGTAAATTTCTAAATAAATATGAGCTCATTACCTTTCCCTGGCATGATCAGAGAATAACTTTGAAAATGATAAGAGAGATGAGGTAGGTCTTTAAGGATTACCTTAGAATTCTGATCAGTAATGTGAAGGTAAAGATATTCTTCGGAGGCTGAAGACCATGAGGGAGGAAGTACAAGGGACTCTTGGACTTAAGCAGATCATTCCTAGAAGGAAATAGAGAAAAAACAAACTTAGAAAGGTAGGAGAGTGAGAAGGCCTTGAATATAGGTTAAGGAATTTGGACTATATTCTGTAAGTAGTAGAAAGTCATTAAAAATACTTAAGTAGAATGACATGATGAAAATGATATTTTAGGACAATTAATTGCATCGCAAGAGTGTTGGTTTTGAAGGAGATGGAATTGGAAACATATTTAGAGGTTATTGTAATTTATAAAAGTAGTGGTTAATAGGAACCTGAAATTAGGAAGCAGAAATTGCAATTCTAAGGGCTGAATTCTAGACATTTTACAGGAAGAATGATCAGATTTGATGACAGATTGGAAGTAGGAAGACTCCAAAACTGGGGTGTGGTTTTAAGCCTAGGTGATTTATGATAGCATCATTAACAGAAACAGAGAAGTCAGGAGAGGGAGCCATCACTTGGAGGTGTTGGTGAAATAGGGAGGAGATGATGAATTCAGTTGGGACATGTTGAATTTCAGATGTCCATGAGAGATGGAACTGAAGCTATACTTCTATTATTAGAAGCACATGAGACCTCTCCTTGGGAAACACATACATGTAGTATATCTGAGGAAGAGGCCAGGGGGAGATAGAGAAGCTTTACTAAACTTTTCATTTCTGATGCTATATTGCTGTTGAGAGGCATCATGGTATACCATGGTAGAAAATTAGAGTCAAGCCTTCTGAGCCTGAATCTTGCCGAGGACAATTACTCATGATATGATCATTGGCAAATCCTACCATCTCTGAGCATGAATATTGTCATCTGCAAAATGGGGGTGAGAGGAATGATGATTAATAACCAGTGATTTGGGGAGATACAGAGTTTTCCCTCTTTTTCTAAAGTCTTTCAGGGCCTAGCCTCTGAAAGACAAGACTGATGACAGTAGATAGGATTAACTTTCTCCTCAAGCTAGATATTGCTACCCCACCCAAATTTTCAAGGAATCTAATATAAGGTGAAATTTTGTTCTACTCAGGCTAGGGTAGGAGATATCAATCCTCTGTCTAGATTTCTGAGGCTGGGAGTGATTTGAAAGTAAATGACATAATCAAAGTCACAGTCCCCCAGCCCTTCATTAGAATAGGGCCAGCTCTCTTATAACATCGATTCTCTCTCGTTACTTTTTAACCAGTCTGAGTCAATTGCCCCACTCAGGAACAGCCACCCTTCCAAGGGCATATAAGAGTTAAGTGGGGTCCATGAGGGATCCTTGGCATTTGAGAGTGCCACTGGCTCCTTTTATTAATAATAAAATGATTGATTACCCAGACACTATGTCTCTTGAACTTTTTAAATGTCACAGGGGAAAAAATACTCGAGTTACCTATGTCAATTATAGTGGTAATGTCACTAGAATAGAAGTGCCTTGAGGTCAGAAGCTGTGGTCTGGAACAGTAAGGGACATCAGAAAGCATCTAATCCAATCATTTCATTTGAAAAATAAAGAAATTGAGACCCAGGGAGGTTATGACTTTAGCAATAAATGTCAAAGGTGATCCATGGACCTCTCACTTTGAAGTTGGGGTTGTCTCCATTTTGCCACACTCTCTCAGTAACCTTCATGCCTGGCAAGGGATAGAGGCTGGACCTTTGATTTCATTGATAGAAGGACCTCCCAGGTGAGGAAATTCGGCCTCCTACTATGAATGGCAGCTTCTCTCCATAATTTAGTGAACTGCCTAGAGAAGTGATATGAAATTCAAATAGAAATAGAGGTCACTAACCTGCACATTAGGATCTTTATGGTGATATATTGACTTAGAAAACCACACATTAACCAGGTGACTAGAGCATTGCACCTGGAGTAAGGAAGATCAGAGTTCAAATCCAGTCTCAGACGCTAGTTATGTGACCCTGGGCTAGTCATTTAACTCTGTTTGCCTTAATCCACTGGGGAAGGAATGGCAAACTACTTAAGTATCTTTGCCAAGAAAACCCAATGGATAATATAGATCAGAGGGTCACCGAGAGAGTTCAAAGCAACTACACAAGAATGTTCTATTGTATTTTAATTTATTTTCTTGATATTCCCCAATTACATTTTTATCTAGTTACAGCTACTTGGGTAAGTTGCAGATCCCATATTTGATACATCTGGCCTAGAGCACCACGAATTGTGACTTGCCCAGGCTCAAATGGCTAGTATGGGCAGAGGAAAGACTAAAACCCAGCCCTTCCTGGCTTTGAGGCAAGTTCCTTTATTCATGACAGCATGATGCCTCTTTTGTTATTGTTGGTTGTTTCCAGTCGTGTGCAACTCTTGGCGACCCCTTTTTGGGTTTTCTTGGCAAAGATACTAGAGTAGCTTGCCATTTCTTTCTCTAGTTCATTTTACAGATGAGGAAACTGAGGCAAACAGGTTAAGTGAATTGCCCAGGGTCATACAGCTAGTAAATATCTGAGGCTGGATTTCAACTCAGGTTTTCCTGACTCTAGGCCCAGTGCTCTTTCCACTGTGCCACTTGAACACCCCCATGATGCCTCTATGCTTTATGAAATGTTTGTTGAACTGGATTACCGATGTTATGTGGTTGTGAAATAAGATTTATAAATAAGATAAGGTTTATAAAGGAAAACATAAATGTTATTATTACCATTCCTATCTCTATTAACAGAGTTTTGTTACTGTAGTACAGTCACATCTGAGTCTTTGTGACCCCAAAGACACTGGAGTGGTTTGCCATTTCCTTCTCCAGCTCATCTTATAGATGGGGAAACTGAGGCAAAGGAGGTGAAGTGGCATAAATGTCTCAGGCCAGATTTGAACTCAGGAGGAGGAATCTTCCTGACTCCAGGTCCAGCTCTCTATTCACTGCACAACCTAGCTGTGCTAACCAAGGCAGTACCTATAGTGGACAAGACCTGCACCTGAAGTCTGGAAGACCTAGGCTCAGGTGTTGTCTTATATGTGATAGATGGGTAACCTTGGGCAATTCACCTAGTTTCTCAGTGCACTCAGCAATCCTCTAATACTATAAGGTTGTGCAGTCCCTATTATTATTACAATATCCTTATTAACTAATTCTTTTTAAGAAGTTATTAGCTGGGGCGGCTAGGTGACGCAGTGAGTAGAGTGCTGGCCCTGGAGTCAGAAGGACCTGAGTTCAGATCCGGCCTCAGACACTTAACACACACAAACAAAAACCTAGCCGTGTAACCTTGGGCAAGTTACTTAACCCCAGTTGCCCACCAAAAAAAAAAAAAAAGCAAAAAAAAAAAAGAAGTTATTAGCTGATAACAGCTTATTCCATCTGAGAGCAGCTTTGTTTGATAAAGGAACCATTAAGACCCTTTGAATAAATCTCACACAGAATTTCAGACATTAATGACCTGTCAGTAGGGGAAGGAGTTCTTTTTTCGGAGGAGGAAGGGGAAGTAAGTCTTGATTATCTTTCCAGTGACCCTTACACCATTTCATAGTGACCACTGCCTAGTTTGGATGTGTCCATATATGGCCTTGCCAGGAGGCAGGGGCCCAGATTTAATTCCCAGCCAGGAGTGGCCTTGGGTGATTACCTTATTTCTTTCACTTTCACTTAACTGTAGAAAATGAATATTCCCTGGGATTCCCAAAGGTAAAAAGCAAGAGTTCTTAGTGGGTGGAGCATTTGATTAATTAATCAATGTAGGCTGTGTCAATAAAGATTAAGGTTAGTAGGAAACACCTGCTTCTAAGCTGCAGGTGGGAGCCCTCCCCCCCATTTTTTCTTATTCTAGGACTTAGCACAAGGAACAGGGAACAGGAAGCCATCACTAATATTTATCCCCTCCCTACCCTCGCATACGTGTCAGCACTTAACAGAGTTGGATATTTGCCCATTGGAGGGGCCAGGTATTCTAACCAACTTCCTTGAAAGCAGGAAGCCTGTCATGAGTCAGAGCATTGCTGCCCTTGTTGATTCTATGTGGGGGTGGGGGAGGAAAGAGAAGAGGTGATCTTTTGCAGACCAGCCTAGGCTCTGGGGTCAACCAAGCCACTGGTGACCAAACACCTGATGGGTAAAGAATCCTAAGTACTACTTCAGAAGCATCATCCCTGAATTACAAATAACCCTGGATTCCTTCACCTGCTACTATACAGTCCTGGTCAATGTAGAGACTTCTGATGTTCCTTGAAAGGTTTAGAGTCTGGAGGTCACCAGTATGGGAGAGCTGGAGAATGGAGATGTGAGGTCTGTGCCACTCAGCTCAGCTAGGTGTTGGGGGCTTATAAATTCAGAAGTAGAGGCATGACATAATAGGGAGAGCAAAAACCAATAGAATGGTGTATATGGTAAGAGCAATATTGTTTGTTTTTGCAAGGCAATGAGGGTCAAGTGACTTGCCCAGGGTGTCTAGTGTCAAGCATCTAAGGCTGAATTTGAACTCAAGTCCTTCTGGCTCCAGGGCTGGTACTCTACTCACTGTACCACCTAGCTGCCCCTAGCAATATTGTTTTAAGAACAATTTTGAGTGACTAAGTAATTTTGCCTGTTATGAATACCCAAATTAACTGCAAAGAACATATGAAGAGAGATGCTATCTGTACCCAGAGAAAGAACTGATAAATAGAAATATGCATAGAATGATTTTACATATATGTCTGCACATGTATGTATTCACACATATACATATTTTTGTGTCTAATGGTAGCCATCTGTAGGGTGGAGTGGGGGAGGGAAGTAAAGAAAAGAAATTTACATAATCACTTTATTATATATTTAAAAGGAATAGCAAGTTGTACATAAAAGGTTTGCAGCTTTGTATACAATCACCTTCTTTTATCATACTATGTTATAGAAATTCTTTTATTCCATAAGTTAAAAATTAAATAAAGATTTCAAAAATAAAAAATAGAGGAAAGAAAAAAGCGATAAAAGAGGGTCAATTTGGAAGAATTAGTCCCAGGCCAGATAGATGTCAGTCCCATTTTTGTGTGAATTTATTCAATTGGGCATATTTTCTTCTAGTATCTGGCTAAGACTACTTATGTTGAGGCAACAGGCATTTTAATTGTAATACAATTAAAGTCTGAGCATGGGTCAATTTTAGGGAGGTAGTTGGGGAGCAGGGGTGGGTCTTCATGAGTGTACATGTTTGTTGAAAAGTGAGAGGTAGAGTGTCTTAGTGTTGATGAAGATTCCAGGAATAAGAGAGAGTCAAATAAAGGGAGGTGGGATGGCTAGGTGGTGCAGTGAATAGAACACTGGCCCTACAACCTGAGTTCAAGACACTTGACACTTACTAGCTATGTGACCTTGGGCAAGTCACCTAACCCCTAATGCCTTGCTTTCCCTCCCTCCAAAAAAAAAAGTTAGGTGAGAAGACACTTCATCCATTTGGAAAGTGAACTCACTTTTATCCTACTTCCACAAGTTTAACCATCCTCTCTTTGTTCATAGTATCTAGACCAAGCTTCTGCTACTAATGCTACAATTCAGCTATGGTATGAGTTAGGTAGTAAGGAGTAAAGACAAAATATGGACCATATGACTTAAAGACTGCAAATAACTGATCAAGAGCACAAAATTTGGGTGGAATGAGCAAAACACTCTGGGTAAAAAGCTGACAATGATAAGATGATCATTTCTGGTCTTTGGTGGGTCATTCATTCATCTAGCTCCCTCCTGTCTTTCCAGATTACACCCTACTCCCCTACAATACTCTTCAGTCTAGCAACACTGGCCTCCTGGCTCTTCATGAGCAAGATATTCCCTTTGCCAGCTGCAGGCATTTTCTCTGGCTCCCCCCTATGCCTGGAATATCCTCCCTCCTCTGCTCCTATGACTGACCTCCTGGACTTCCTTTAAGACTCAGCTAAAATCCTACCTTCTCCAGGAAGCCTTCCCCAACCCTTCTTAATTATCCAGTACCTTCTCTGTTAATTATTTCCTACTTATGCTTTATACAGCTTACTTTGTATATATATTTGTTTGTATGTTGCCTCCCCTATTAGATTGTAAGCTTCTTGAGAGCAGGGCCCGTCTTTTGGTTATTTTTGTATCCCTAGCACTTAGCACAGTGGTTGGCATGTAGTAGGCCCTTAATAAATAGATTGATTGATTCCAGAAAATGGATGATGAAGCATATTGCCCACCCTCTGACAGAGAGTTACTGGACTAAATTTGAAGAATGTGATATAGTTTATACATGGCCAATATGGAAATTTGTTTTGCTTGACTATGCATATTATTTACCATGGCTTTTTTCTCCTTTTTTTTCCTTCTTTTGGGGAGGGGTAGGTGAGAGGAGGAGAAGATAAATTCTTGTTAATTTGGAGGCATCATTTTAAAAAAACAAACCAATAACCATTGAGGGTAGTTTATATAATTACCCTCATTTTTCAGATGAGATAACTGAGATTCAGATATCTTAAGTAATTTACCCATGGTCACACAGCTAATACACTTCAGAGACTTGGATCAGCTTTCAAAGATCTGAATTTAGATTTTCTTTTTACATGCTATTTGTTGAAATGAATTGTCCTCAAGAATAACGATAATCATTTTAAAATGACTAACTTCTTTGAGAAGAGGCCACTTGAAATTTCCCAGAAGTAAATGTTTGTTTTCCAAGATTTTCTCTCCACTCTTCAGTGGTATCAAGGATCCATGAAATCCCACCAGCTGGAAACAGAAGCCATGCTGACGCTTCTTTCTCTTAACTTAAAGCCCCACATGATCCGTTGAGTGTGATGCATCACATTAGTTGAAATGAAAACTAAATCACTGTTTCATTTTCTCTTAGAGTCAAGCACCAGGTATTCTATTTCAGGCAGCATCATTTGATTTTCACCCAAATTCCTCCAAATTAACTTTGTTGCTGAGGCTGCTTTGAAGTGACAGCTTTCAGTCAGTTCCCCTGGGGAGCTCTCACCAGATTGTACCATCGAAGGACTTAATTTGAATCCTGAACTAAGGCAGCAGGAACAATTCAAGTCCTTATCTTGCAGCTCAGAGAAACCCTGGGCTTGATATATTAATCATTTAGCTGACCAGGCTTCTAGTCCTTTATTTTATTTATAGACATCTGCGGGGGGGACTAGGCGTGTTATTTTTCTTTACAAGCATTAAGGTTAAATACCATCAAACATATCCTAATTACTAAAAACCAAGTCTTTTGATAGCATACTCTTCAACTTAAATTAGAAAGGAACTAGAAATGAATCCTGGTTTTTTAAATGCTCTTTAGCCATAGTGAATATCTTAACCCACTTCAAAGAATGCTACATATTTTGTTCAACCTCTTTAACTATATATTATTCAGATAGACGTAAGGATTTATATCTGCTGATCTTTAGAACACAAAGAGAATGACTTGGACTTCCAAACTGGTCAAAATTTAACCAACCCAATAATTATATCTAAAACATTATTAATACAACATAATGTAGTTTAATAAAAAAATTGGATCCATGAGTGAAAAAAATCTACATTCAGGGCACCTCTAATGTTAAGGAAGAACTATAGTTTGTAAAACAATTAAGGATAGAAACCTGTTGTATCCTGGCTGTTATACTTAGGACAAATGGAACCTCTCTGATCCTTGATCTTTTTTTTTGTGAAATAGAGATTGGGATTGAACATGATTTCCATTGATATAGGGAACTCCTGGATGAGAAAACTCCCCCTTCAAACAATGTATAGTGATACCTACTCTGCAACTTACATAGTCATCAAGTTTCCTGGTAATTCACCCAGGGTTATACACCTGTCAGAGATGCCAAAGTCCCAGTGTCCCTGGTTTTAAGGCTTTCTCTCTATCAGGCCACAGCTGACTCTTATCTGTATAGCAGGGACATGTGTTCTACCTACTTCATGGAATAATTGTGAATAAAGTATTTGTAAACCACAAACACTATGGAAATGGAAGTTATTATTACTGTAACACTTTTATGTTATAATATTATGTTACAATGTTAACAAATTTATGTTCTCATTGATAGGAATATAATCCCTCCATCTACAGAGATCCCATCTCATCTATGTCTCCAATCCTGTAATTCCTCATCTTTTCCTATAAATTGTCCAGAGAAGATGTGCCCAACACGTTTGAGAGCTTGACTTATATTCCGTGGGTAGCAGCAGCATAATAGTCAAATTGTCTGTCTCTTATCCATCATTCTGACTCCGTGACCAGCTTACCCCCTTTTCTGATTATTCATTTCCTGGATGAAATATTTTACATCACTCTGAGTGTGAATCATCACAGGTAATATACAACAGATATATAATTTTGGCTCGCTGTTGCCCTTTGGGGCATGTGCAATTTTGATTCTTCAGAGAATGAGTGGTTTCATGACTCTTAGACATTTCCCTGGAAGAGTATTGGTATGTGATATTCCCATAAAATGCTGGTTCTACAAGAGGGATCATGAGAAGTAAATAGTGAGTAAACTTAATTATTCAAGCAAATAACCAGTAGGAATAGGAGAAGATATATAAACTATAAAATACACAAGAGTGAATGAGTTCTTTTGATGGGAGCAAGCTGAAATCTAGCTCCAATAGAGAGGTCCCTGGGGGAGCCAGAGTAGTCACCATTACATAGATTTAAGATAATTTGGAGGTGGTCTCAGAGAGAATGTACTAGAATTAATTAGGGGGAATAGGGAAGAGTTTCTGGAAGAAGGGTGGAATTTTAGCTGAGACTTGAAGGAAGCAAGGGGGAGATGAGGAGGGAGAGCATTCCAGTCATGAGGGAACAGTCAGCAAAAACCTAAAATGACTGTGGTCTGTAACAGCTGATCAATCCCAAGAAATATCCTCTTCGTGTCTTACTGTATCATTTTCTACAATTTCTTCTTAACAATTGCCTGTTTTCAAGATGTGAGTAAAACTTATCTGCTTGGAAAGAAGCCCACAGTTTGTGACATCCCAGAACTTGCCTGGAGACCCCCCCCCCTTCTTTTAGTCCATTTTCTGAAGGCAAGAGCATAATCTTTTTGTTCCTGTGTTAGGGGATCTTATAATTTGGGCTTAACTTTAACACTAGGTCCTGGGGTGCAGCTGTTGCCTTAGGTATTGTCAAGGCCCAGGCAACTTAACTGATTTCCTTCATTACTTCATCACCCTCCTAATTACAGGGAGAGCCTTCTTGGGGTTGCTGGCGCTTTAGGGTTCCCTTCTCCTTAGACCCTTATGCCAAAGCATAACAAACCACACCTGGCATTAGAGAGGCCTTGGGGTGCATCAGTGACCTGCATTAGATGGGGGGACTCTCAGCTCTGGCCCTAATTCAAAGGGAAAACAAATCACTACTTCCTCTTGTTTGAACATAACCAGGCAGCTTTTGAGAGTATGTTTATGTCATTGTACTTTCTGGTTTCCACTGGGACTGAAAACACCAAATCCCATCAGGACAGCTGTTTTTTATTACAAGGGATAGAATCCTGGTCGTGGGGGAAGATGATAATTTTTATGTCCAGGCCCCTATTCTTGATGCTTTTCTGAACTAAACTTCTGAACTCCGCCCCCGCCCAGGCCTTGGAAAAGAGATCTTCCTGTTCTCTTTGTAGGAATATCTATCTGTCCTTTGAATGCTCTGGGATCTCTCCTTTCCTTACACATGCCATCCCAGAGCTTCAGGAAAACTCTCCATTTTCTCTTTCACCCATCACTTTCTCATCAATCAAGAATGGAAAAAAACACCCAAAACGAAACCAACAACCAAAACCTTGATTGCCTCATTAGGTTCAAAGGGCATTGTCATTGATAAATGGTTGAATTCCAGTGGATTTCCAGGATTTGAGGGTGAAACCCATATCAGTTTTCTCCAAAATTATTTTGGCTTCTTCTACATCATTCTTTTAAGCTCTCTTTGTCTCTCTTGTTTTTCTCTGTCTCTGTCTCTGTCTCTCTGTTTCTGTCTCTCTCTCTCTTTGGTCTTGGTATTGAAATTTAAGTATAGCAAGCAGACTATTGGCATGGATGTAAGAAAAGGATGCTTGAGTCAACAGAAAACCCCCTTTACTGAGTATTAGAGTTATTTAACCCTGAGCTCCCATCCTCAAAAATGAAATCGTATTGTCTGCTTCACAAAAATAGCTGTGGAGATAAATCTGTTTGTTCATTTACATTTGAAATCATATTGCCTTTAATCTTTACTTCCTCTGGGTCAGGAAATGAGCCTTTCCTTTGCCAAAATAAAGTATCTCAGAACCTGAATCCTCAAACAGGATATAAACACTTAGGACCCTTAAGTGATTTTCTGTTGAAAAGTACACAAAAATTTCTAATCTAAGAATTATGATGATGTACACACAATTATAAGGGCAGTCTTATAAAAATGTTCCTGTTGAGATAATGTTGTCTATTTGCAAAGTGACCAAGACATCATTCCAGAGCACCTAGATACCTGGAAAAGCAATTGAATGCAACAGAGTTAAAGACCATCTAAATAGTTACCAAGGAATATAGAGGATGAAAAGTGAAAATAAAGCATTTGAGAACAATAGTCCCTGTGGTATTTCTAAGTCTGGGAGTAATTTAGTAGGCACATAATAAATGTTTATTGAATGAATGAATGAATGGATAATTTTTAAGAATACTTTGATGCAAGGGCACTGGATTTTGAATCAGGAAGACCTGAGTTCAAATTTGGCCTCAGACCCTTAGCTGTGTGACCCTGGGCAAGTCACTTAACCCTGTTTGCATCATTTTCCTCATCTGTAATATGTGCTGGAAAAAGAAATGGCAAAACATTCCAGTATCTTTGCCAAGAAAACCCCCAAAATGGGGTCACAAAGAGTTGGACATAACTGAAATACTGAACAACAACAATGTAAGAACCTTCACTGCAAATGACCCATTTACAAAAATACAGATTGCATCTATATGACACTGGACAAACCACCTGACAAAATTTTAATGTATAAATATATAATATATATTATATAATAATGTATATATTTATAGCTATAGAGAAACATATCTAAACTTTATTGTGGCCTTCTGGGAAGGGTTGGGAGGGAGGAAAAAAGAATGAAGTAAAAAAGAACACAGCAGATAACAAAAAACTCACAAGGAAGCAAAGAAAAGATGGACAATTCTCAACACAATGAATATTGTTTATCATACAGGTTTTCTTGAAATGAAAATTTATTGTTACATATTTTGAATTCTCTCTCATGCTCTGCTATGCACACACTATGCTTTTTTTTTTCTTTCTAACTTTGTATTTAAGTTCCAATATTTAAATTTATGTTGTGTTTTTGTTTCTTTTCTCTAGTCTGTATCTGTGTTCTGATGTTTCAGTCTAAAATATAAAAAAGTTAATTTTAGAAGAAGAAACTTGAATTTGAAATATTTGATTATACTAAATTAATACCAATGAGAAGACTAATTAATAGCAAGTCAAATGTATAGATGATGTCTCTAAATCACTTTGTTATTGACTGATTGATACGAGAATTAGTCCACTGATTTTTTTTTTTTCCGAATAGGACAGAGAGACATTCATACATTATCTTCTATGCAAATACCCTTTAAAATACTCAAGAAAATTCTGAGGGGATTAAAAGAAGAGTGAAGGAGAAACAGAGACAATTGAATGTCAATTCCAGCATATTAGAGTTGAGACCTACAAGAAGAGAAACCTGACCTGGGGCCACAACTATAAAATCTTTTCCTTCTGGGTAGAATACAATGAAATGAAGTGTTGATAAAAAGAGCATCACTTTAGCCTGGGAAACATACTCTGGAGCACTGACTTTTACAACACTTTTCTTATCTTTGTTCTTCTAGCCTTGTCTACACAGTCCCCAGAACTGTGCCTGGTTGTGTAGGCTAGCTCTAGGAATCTATTCAATTACTACATGGGCCATTTCTTTATTGTTTGTTGTTTGGTAGTTTCAGTCATGTCTGACTCTTCATGACCCCATTTGGGGCCTTCTTGGCAAAGATATTGGAGTGGTTTGCCATTTCCATCTCCATCTCATTTTATAGATAAGGAAGCTGAGGCAAACAGATCTAAGTGACTCACCCAGGGTCACACAGATAGTAAGTGTCTGAGGTCAGGTTTAAACTCAGGAAGATCTCTGCCCAACTCTAGGTTTGGCACTCTATCCATTGTACCACCTAGCTGCACAAGCCATTACTAGATCTGTCTTTAAAAGGAACCCTAAATATTGGGTTTGAGTGTTATTACAGTTAATTGTAATTTTTTATATTTACACTTGGGGTTTTTGCCAAGTTAATATGTTAACTTATTCACATGTAAGTCCCTAGACATTCCATTCATTACAACTGTAAAGTTCTGACCATAAAGATAAAAAAGCCCGTCTTTGTCGTGGGAACTAGAGAGGCAGGAGGCCACAAAAGACAGCCCCAGAGGACAAGTGGTAACAGGTCAGGGAAGAGGCAGCCAGGCTCACTGATGCTGATCCATTCTGGCTGAGATTAGGGGGTAGAAGAAATTTATTTCTGCAAATCTATTTTCATAGAATGAGTGAATCATAGACTTATATTTAGATAAAGCTTCATAGGTCACAAAATCAGAGAATTTTTTGAGTAGAAAGGGACCTTGGAGATCGTGAAGGTCCAGCTTCTTCCCTGTAGTTTTATGTTCTCATATATTCAGATCTTGGGAGGACTTCAGCGGCCATCTAGGCCAATAATCTTATTTTACAGATGAGGAAGTCCAAGAGGGCCAAGTGACTTGTTAGGTTATACATAGGGAGCCAATAGCAGGATCAGAATTGAAGCCAGTTCTGCTGGCCCCAAACTGAGAATGTCTTTACACTGTAACGTGATGCCCCCTTTCTCATCATTACAGACCCAGAGAGTCAAAGGGGACTTTCTATTCATATCTGTTCAATGTAGGAAAACTTCATGTCATGACAAAGAGAAATATCTTATGATTGCATCATTTGCTATGCTCTCACACCATCAGTTTTAAATAAAGGTTCTGAAATCAGTGTCTAAGTATCTTCAGTATGAATAGAATAGAGATTGAGAAAGGCCTGGATTCCATGTTCAGAAAAGAGAGCTGTGGGTAAGAGGGGGAGACTCAAGGCCCTCCCCATTTGGTAGAAGTCTCATTAGTGATGTGGGATTTACATTTGAATGATGAGAAGGAAGAGTTTGGAGAGTGTGAAAAACGAAGGAGCAGGAGAAAAGTATAAAAACTGAGAATTCATCATCAGAACAAGTGCTGGTGTGATGGTGCACTTGGGCAGAACAAAGGAGGCAACAGGCAGGGCAAGAGGGACTGGCCACTGAAGAGCACAACATGACTTGGGGTGGCCTGACTCACACAGAGGTTTGGTATGCCTCCTTTTACCATCGAAGCCCTGGCTGGCACTAATCTCTGCTTCTATCTGTTTCTGCTTCTCTGTCTCTGCCTCTCTATTTCTGTCTGTCCCTCCCCTCCCCTCCCCTCTCTTCTCCTCTCCTGCCTTCTCCTTTCCTGTCCTCTCCCTTTCTCTCTCCTCTCCTCCCCTCTCCTCCCCTCTCTTCTCCTCTCCTGCCCTCTTCTCCCCTCTCTTCTCCTCTCCCCCCTCTCCTCCTCTCTCTTCCCCTCCTCTTCTCCCCTTTCCTTTCCTGTCCTCTCCCTTTCTCTCCCCTCTCCTCCCCTCCTTCCTTCTCTTCTTTCTCACTCTTGTTTTATATCTCTACTTCCCTCGTTGTCTCTGCTTCTCTTTCATTTCTCTATCATCTTTCTTCCAAAAAAATCAAAATTTTTTCAAATATAGAATCTCATTTACTCTAGCAGCATGGTTTTATTTTTAAGTACAGACAAGCATTCATTACTCTAGTAAAAAAAAAGACATAAAAATATTGGGCACAAAGTTGTTAATTTTTTTGTTCAAGATCATACCTTTTTTGTGTCTGATGCCTTTACTAGACTGTATGTTCCATTAGGGCAGGGACTATCACATTCAGACTTGCTACTCCCATCCTCCCCCCAGTCTGACATGTTTGATCTAGATCTTGTATCTTTCTCAGTACTTAGCACCTGCTCTGCACACTCTGGTCTTTAAAAATTTGTTGAAGGACTGACTGACTGACTGAGTAAATAAATGAATGAATGAATTAACTGGATGTCAGACAGAACTCCCTACTGGTTGGTGACCTTTGGCAGACTTTTGAAGTTCTTGGGACTTTTGCTTCCCAGTCTGTAAGGTAGAGACATAACTTCCTTATTTATAAAGCTCTTTGAAATCCTTGGATGAGGACCAAGTCTTACACATATAAACATGTAAACAAACTCTGGTCCACACATCTATAACTGAATAGTCTAAAAATAATGACCTTGTATTCATCATAGACCTCTCCCTCCCTTTATCTTTCTGTTGTGGGTTCCATCTGGGTGAACTTATTTAAATTTATTTTCCCAGGTCACTGTAACATATTTGGGTTCTCTATCCAGGAAACAACACATCTGATACTCTTATCCACTGACCACACAAGGTTGGCCCAAGGTATCAGATCATTCAATTCCTTCAAAGACCAGAGCCCAACTTCCCTCCCCTATCACCCTGTGCCCTCATTTCCCTCAACTTGCATTTCCCTGCTCAGACCCTTGTAGATAAGCCTAATACTTCCTTTCTGAATTTCCTTGTGTTACAACTAATTCCAATTTCACACCAAACTTACAGAAAATATGGGATGCTGATGGGAATGGAGAGGGAAAACAGCAGAGAGAGTGAAGAGAGAAAAAAGCAGAAGGCGGGCTCAATCTGTTTTCTCCTCGGAAGCAGATGCTGGCCAACTTCTTCACATAAATAGAATCGGGTTTCTAATGAATGAAGTGTCATTATCCAAGGTCACTTAAGTATCATTAGTACTTTAGGAAATCCTAAAACTCTAAATTTTGGAGCAGATTGGAAGAATTGTATTTACTCTCCAAAATAAAGTACCTAAACTACCCATTTCAACTTAGTTAATTATATTTTATTACCTTAATCAAAGAATTAGAGCCACCCTTAAATGGTTCAATATCTTTCTTGCAGTAATGAGCTCTTTTTCATTGGAGATGTTTACTAGATGACCATTTGTCACAGATGTTCAATAATGTATTTCTACTTAGGGTTGGAAGTTGGCCAGATGTACTATACAGTCTCTTCTAGCTCTAAGATTTTATGATGAATAAATTGAAATAACTCAGAAATGCAAAGAGATTTCAATTGGACACATGCATTTCTGAAACTCTGCAAAGTCTTACTTCTGATATCTTCTCATGGTGTAGAGATGTTCTTGGTTTCTTGAAGAACAATGGAGCAAAAGTCCTGGCAGGTTCTACCATACTGAGAAAGACTTTGCCAACCACCCTAAAACAAATTGGGTCTACTTTTGGAAGATCAATTAGCCAACAAACATTCACTAAGCACTTACAACATTACAGCCCTATGCTAATAAGCACTGAGGATAGAAAAGAGGCAAATGATAGAGCCTGCCCTCAAGGAGCTCACAATCTAAGGGGGGAAACAACAAGCAAAAAGATATGTACAATCAAGTTATATTCAAGGTAAATAGGAAAGTAACAGAGGGGAAGCGCTAGAATTAAGAGGGATTGGGAGAGTATAAAATGGGATTTAGTTGGGATTTGAAGGAAGCCAAGAAAGTCACAGAGGCAGAGATTAGGAAGGAATGCATTCCAGGGATAGTGGACAATGGAGAAATTGCCCAGAGCTGAGACGGTGGAGTATCTTGTTCATAAGATAAACAAGAGGCCAGTGTCACTGGATTGAAGAAGACCTAGCAGGGAATAAGGTGTAAGAAAGCCAGAACACACACTCTGTCTCTGTCTCTGTCTCTTCCCCCACCCCCCCTCCTCTCTTCTTCTCTCTCTCTCTCTCTCTCTCTCTCTCTCTCTCTCTTTCCTCTCCTCCACTATCTCTCCCTCTCTCTCTTCCCCTACCCTTCCGTATACATACATATAGGAATATCACTTTGGAAGTTGAGAGGAAGATGTATTGAAATAGGGAAACACTTGAGGGAGGCAGATCTGTCAGTTGCTGCAATTGTCCAAGCGTGAAGTGATGAGGACCTGCCCAGTGCGCATGGGTAAGTGCCGTGCACTTGAATTCTTAAAACACCGTCACCCACAAACACAAAGAAAACACTGAGGGCTTTCATCCCGTGTAATCTCCCTTTACTTCTCTAGTAAGAAAATGGTCCGAGACAATCCTAAAGGAGCCACGATGGAAAGGAGCAGTGGCAGCAAGTGGGGCGGAGGGCGCCCAGAATGACACAGTGCTTGTGCATCCTTAACCAAATGAGCCTTAGCTTAGTTTTTGGTACTCTAAACAGTAGATTCTTATCCAATGAACAAGTGGACATACTACTAGAAAAACAAAATGAGATCAATCAGTATTCTGAAAAAGAAGGATGGAGTTGTAGTTAAATGGAATGATGGTGTAAAGGTTCTCCGGGAAGAGTCAAATAAAGTTGCTCTCCAAGTCCATTTTAAAATATATTTTTATTTATTTGATTTGATATTTTCAAATTATAGGTTAAAAAATTTAGTATTCATTTAAAATTTTTTTCATTTCCCAATACTCTCCCTCCCTCCTCACCTTTCTTCTTCTTTGAGAAGACAATTTGACATTAATTATGCATTTGAAGTCATGCAAAACATATTTCCATATTAATCATGTTGCAAAAGAAAAGATAGACAAAAAAATCCAATAAAAATAATGAAAGTGAAAAAAAATTATGCTTCAATCTGCATTTAGAGTTTATCAGTTTTCTCTCTGGAGATAGCCTTTTTCCATCATGGGTCCTTTAAAATTGTCTCAGATTGGGGCGGCTAGGTTGCACAGTGAGTAGAGCATCGGCCCTGGAGTCAGAAGGACCTGAGTTCGGATCCGACCTCAGACACTTAACACACATGAACAAAAACCTAGCCGTGTGACCTTGGGCAAGTTACTTAACCCCAACTGCCCTCCAAAATGCAAAAAAAAAAAAAACCAAAAATTGTCTCGGATCATTTTCTTGATCAGAGCAACTAAGTCATTAATAGTTGATCATTGTACAATATGACAGTCACTGTGTACACTGTTCTCCTGGTTCTGCTCACTTCCCTTTATATGAGTTCATATAAGTCTTTTCAGGTGTTTCTGAAACCATCCTGCTTGTCATTTCTTATAGCACAATAGTAATCCACCACAATCATACATATCACTACTTGTTCAGCCATTCCACAATTGCTAGGCATTCCCTTGATTGCCAATTCTTTGTCATCACAAAAAGAGCTGCTATAGATACTTTTGTACAGAAAAGGGCCTTTTCTCTTTTCTTTGATCTCTCTGGGATACAGACCTAGTACTGGTGTTGCTGGGTCACAGTTTTATAGCTCTTTAGGTGTAGTTCCAAATTGTTCTCCAGAGTAGTCAAACTAGTTCACAACTCCATGAACAGTTCATTAGTATCCCAATTTTTCTATATCTCCAGCATTTATCATTTTCCTCTTCTGTCATATTAGCCAATCTGATAGGTATGAGGTGGTATGTCAGAGTTGTTTTAATTTGCATTTCTCTAATCAGTAGTGATTTAGAGCATTTTTTCATGTGACTATTAATAGTTATAATTTTTTCTTCTAAAAACTGCTTGTTCATATCCCTTGACCATATATCAACTGGGGTATGGCTCTTATTTTTATAAATTTGCCTCCGTTCCCTATATATTTGAGAAATGAGGCCTGTATCAGAGAAACTTGCTATAAAATTCTCTCCACCCCCCACCCTAGTTTCTTGTTTTCCTTCTAATTTTGGCTACATTCGTTTTGTTTATGCAAAAGTTTTTTAAGTTCATGTAATCAAAATCCTCTGTTTTACTTCCTGTGACCCTCTTTCTCTCCTGTTTGGTCAATACTCTTCCCTTTTCCATATAGCTGACAGGTATATTTTCCTTGCTCCTTTAATTTACTTATAATATCACCCTTTCTGTTTAAATCATTTATCCATTTTGATCTTACCTTGATATACAATGTGAGATGTTTGTTTATGCCTAGTTTCTGCCAAACTGTTTTTCAGTTTTTCCATCAATTTTTGTCAAATGGTGAGCTCTTACCCTAAAAGCTTGGATCTTTGGGTTTATCAAACACTAGATTACTGTGGTCATTTACTCTTGTTTATTGTGTACCTAATATATTGCACCAGTTCACCCCTTTATTTCTTAGCCAGTATCAGATTGTGTTGCTTATTACTGCTTTTTATTATAATTTGAGATCTTATACTGCTAGGCCATTTTCCTTAGCATTTTACTTCATCCATTCCCTTGACATTATTGAACTTTTGTTCTTTCAGATGAATTTTTTTATAATTTTTTCCTAGCTTAATTCTTAGTTTGATTGGTATGGCACTGAATAAGTAAATTAACTTAGGTAGAATTGTCATTTTTATTGTATTGGTTAAGGCTATTATGAACAATTAATATTTGTTCAATTGTTTAGATCTATCTTTATGTGAAAATATTTTGTAATTGTATTCCTTTTGTCCCTGGGTTTGTCTTGGCAGGTAGACTGCAGTTTTTTTTTTTTATGTGGAATTTCTCTTTTGTGCTGCTAAGGTTTGTTGGTAGTATATGGAAATGCTGGTGATTTATGTGGGTTTATTTTATATACAGTGACTTTGCTTAAGTTGATTGACTCTCTAGCGTTCTCTAAGTATTCCAAAGTATCATCTGTTAATAAGGATAGTTTGTTTTTCTCATTGCCTATTTTTATTCCTCTAATTTGTTTTTTCTTGTCTTGTTGCTATAGCTAGCATTTTCAGTATATTATTGAATAATAGTGCTGATAACAAACAACCTTGTTTCACCCTTGAATCTTACTGGGAAGGCTCCAAGTTTGCTTGCTGATGGTTTTAGATAGATACTACATTGAATTTTAAGAAAAGCTCCATTTATTCCTATGTTTTTAATAGCAATGGATATCATCTGCATCTATTGACTTAATACTATGATTTTTGTTGTTTTTGCTATTTTCCTAATGTTGAATGAGTTCTGCATTCACGGCATAAATCCTGTCCTGTCATAGTGTATGATCTTTGTGATACATTGGTATAATCCCCTCGCTAGTATTTTATTTAAAATGTTTGCATTGGTATTCATTAAGGAAATTGTTCTATAGTTTTCTTTATCTGTTTTTACTCTCCTTGGTTTAGGTATCAGTCGCATATATTTGTCATAAAAGGAATTTGGTAGGACTCTTTTTTTAAACCATTTTTTTTACCAAATAGTTTACATAGTATGGGAATTAATTGTTTCTTAAATGTTTGACAGAAATCCTTTATAAATCCAACTGATCCTGGGGATTTTTTCTTAGGGAGTTTATTAATGGCTTATTAAGTTACTTTTCTAAGAAAGGATTAATTAAGAATTCTATTGCTTTTTCTGTTAATCTGACCAGTTTGAATTTTTGTTAATATTCATCCACTTCATAGATTGCCAGATTTCAGGCAGTGAAAAGAACACTCCCTGGAGGCAGGAGGACCTGAGTTCAAATCCAGCTATGTGACCTTGGGCAAGTCACTTAACCCCATTTGCCCTGCCTTCCCCATGATAAAAAGACAAAAAAAATTAGATTGTCAGACATATGATTGGGCAAAATAATTCTAATAACTGGGCTAATTTCATCTTCATTGTGACACTTTACCCTTTTCATTTTTTATACTGATGATTTTATTTTTTCTTTATTTTAAATTAAATTAACCAATGCTTTATCTATTTTATTGTGGGGTCCCCCCCATAAAACTAGTTCCTAGTTTTATTTGTTAGTTCAGTAGTTTTTAATTTTCAATTTTATTAATTTCTCCTTTGGTTTTCAGGATTTCCATCTTGTTGTTTAATTGGGGATTTTAAATTTTTTCTTTTCCAAGTTTTTTTTTTTTTAGTGGTACAACTAATTCATTGATCAGTTCTTTTTTTTTTTTTTTTTTTTGATTACACATTTAAAGATAGAAATTTTCCCTGAGTACTGATTTGGCTGCATTCCATGAATTTTAGTATGCTGTTTCATTGTTGTCATTCTCTTTAATGAAATTATTGTTGTTATTATTTATCGACTTACTCATTGTTTAGGATTAGATTATTTAGTTTCCAATAAATTTTTAATCCTGGTTCCATGGCCCTTTAATATAATTTTTATTATTATGATTTGAAAAGGATATATTTAATATTTCTTCTTTTCTGCATTTGGTTGTGAGATTTTTATGCTTTAATACACAGTAAATTTTTGTCAAAGTACCATATTTACATCTGGACAAAAGTTATACCCCTTTCTATTCTCATTCAGTTTTCTCCAGAGGTCTATCATATTCAACTTTCTAAAATTCTATTCATTTCCTTAACTTGTTTCTTATTTATTTTATGGTTAGTTTCATTTAGTTCTGAGAGAGAAAAGTGAAGTCCCCCACTAGTGTAGTTTTACTCTCTCTTTCTTCCTGTAATTCATTTAAGTTTTCCTTTAAGAATGCTGCTGTGAATAGAGCACTGGCCCTGGAGTCAGGAGGACCTGAGTTCAAATCCAGCCTCAAACACTTGACACAATTACTAGCCATGTGACTTTGAGCAAGTCACTTGACCTGATTGCCCTCCAAAAAGTAAAAAAAAAAAATTTGGATGCTTTGCCATTTGTTTAGTTTTGATATTATTTCATTGTCTATGGTGCCTTTTAGCAAGATGTCATTTCCCTGATCAACCCTTTTAATTAGTTCTATTTTTGCTTTTGCTTCATCTGAGATCATGATTGCTACCCCTGTCTTTTTTTAAAAATTTCAGCTAAAGTGTAATAGGTTCTGCTTAGGTCCCTTATTTTTACTCTATATGTTTTTCTCCATTTCAAATGTTCCTTGTGAACAATATATTGTTGGATACTGGTTTCTAATCAATTCTGCTATTTATTTCTATTTTATGGGTGAATTCATTGCATTCACAGTCACAGATATAATTGCTAAATTATACATTTCCCTCCATCCTATTTTCTTCTGTTTAGCCTTCTCTCTCTTTTTATTCTGTCCCTATTCTAAAGTCTGTTTTGCTTCTGACCATTGCCTTCACTTATACACTCTCCCTTTTATCACTACCCTGCCCCCCTTTTTTTATCCCCGTTCCCTTCCTATTTGTGTAAGAGATTTCTATTACCAATTGTGTGTGTGTGTGTGTGTGTGTGTGTGTGTGTGTGTGTGTGTGTGTTAATGTGTGTGTATTTCCTCTTTGGACCAATTTAGACCATTTTCTCTTTCACTGTAAAAGTTTTTCTTTGTGGATCTTATATCTTTTATGTGAGATGATTTCTCACCATTCTTCTTTTCCCTTCTCTCTTCTCCTAGGGCATTCCTCTTTCTCATCTATCTATTTTTTTACATCATCCCAACATAATTGACTCATTTTCATCTATGTAGAATACTTCTAACTTCCTTAATAATAAAAATTTTAAAAGTTGAATGTATCACCTTCCATTATAGAAAGGTAAATAGTTTAACTTTAATGATTTCCTTATGATTTCTCTTTCATGTTTACCTCTTTATGCAGTTATTCTTAGTTGTAATCCCAGCTATTTTGCCTTCTGGAGTATCATATCACAGTTTCTTCACTCCTTTAACATGGCAGATGCTAAATTCTGTGTGATCTTGACTATGGCTCCACGGTATTTGAATGGTTTCTTTCTGGTTGCTTAAAGTATTTTTTTCCCTTTGACCCAGGAGGTATGAAATTTGGCCATAATATTCTTAGGAGTTTTCATTTTGGGATCTTTTTCAGGTGGTGATCAGTAGAGTTCTTCAGTTTCTATTTCACCCTCCAGTTCTAAGATATCTGGGCAGTTTTCCTTGATAATTTCTTGAAAGATGATGTCTAGGTTCTTTCATTGATTGTAGCTTTTAGGTCCTCCAATAGTTCCTAAATTTACCTCTCCTTGATCTATTTTCCAAGTAATTTATTTTTCCTATGAGATAGTTTACATTTTCTTCTACTTTTTTTCATTCTTTTGACTTTATTTTATTGTTTCTTGCTATGTCATAGAGTCATTAACTTTCACTTGCTTAATTCTAACTTTTAAGGAATTATTTTCTTCAGTGAACTTTTTCTTCTTTTCCATTTGACCCATTCTGCTTTTTAAGGAATTGTTTTCATCTGTTAATTTGTATGCGTCTTTTTCCATTTGGCCAATTCTGATTTTTGTGTTATTTTCTTCAGTAATTTTTTGCACCTCTTTCACCAAGCTATTAACCCTCTTCTTTAATTTTCTTCCTTTGTTCTCATTTCTTTCTCTCACTTTTCCTCTACTATTCTTATTTGATTGTGAAACTTTTTTTTAAGTTCCTCCAGGAATTCTTGTTGTCTAAATCACATTTTTTTCCTATTTGACTTAATTGTCTTCTTTTGAGTTTGTGTCTTGATCTTCCCTTCACTATAGTAACTTTTAATGGTCAGGTTCTTTTTTGTTATTTGCTAATTTTTCTAAGCTATTTCTTGATTTATGTTAAAGTTGGGTCTGTTTTGGCATGAAGGGGAGGAAGAATGTCTTGAAGTTTAGACTTTTTCACACTGCTGTTTTCAGAGCTAGTTAGTTCTGGGGTGTTGGAAGTTTTTGGTACTTCCAAAGTAATGTGATCTGTGGAGATGTGTGGTCACAGCTCTCCTGGTCTGCACTCTGGTCCTTTTCCAGGAAGGGTCCCTAATCCCCTTGGATTGTAGTTGATAATGCTCCTCAGGGCTCCCACTTCCTCTTCACCAAAAATAATCCTCTCACCCTTGAACTATGACTCAGATGTGGATATAGGCAATGGGTTTGCCAAAAAGCATCTGGTCCTTCCAGTGCTAACACAGGGGCCCCCTGTAATTGCTTTCTGACCATTTGCTATATCCCCTTGCCATCTCTGGCTTGAGAGTTCCTGAAGCTGCTGCTGCTTCTATCATTATCACCCAGTTTCACCACTGGCAGGATTTCATCCATGTGGTCTCTGGGCCAGCCTCTACCCCTCTTCATAGATCTCTATTTCCTATCTCCTAAGTTGTCTTGGGCTGGCAGAATGTCTCACTCTGACCTTTTGTTTCTCACTGCCAGGAGACCGCTCCATTTCAGTTTTCTTTGCTAGATCTTCATACAAACTATGTCTGCTATATAAGGTTTTATCCTGGGTCTTCTTCTCACCTGCCTGTAAACTATTTTTGGTGATCTCATCAGCTTCCATGAATTGGATTATCATCTCTTTGCAGATGGCTCTCATATCAATTTATCCATCCTTAACCTTTCCTGTAACCTCTAGTCTAGCATCTCCAATGGTTTATTGCATTGGTTATCTCACAGACATTTTATGTGCATCATGTCCTAAACTTATCTTTCCCTTGAAACTTTTCCTTTTTCCTGATTTTCCTAATTACCTAATTACTGTTGAGGGTATCATTATCATCCTAGCTCCTTAGGCTTGAAACCTAGATATCATCCTCAACTTCTCACTCTCTCTTACCTTCCATAACCAAAGAGTTGCCAATCTTGTAATATTTTTTACCTATGAATGTCTCATATATACCCTCCTTTTCTCTTCTGAAGCAGCCACGATACCTGGATTGTTACCTGCTAGTTGGTCTTCCTTCCTCAAGTCTCTCTTGGTCTAATCCACTCTCTCCTACTCTCAGTTATAAAATTGATGTTTCTTAAATTCAGGTCTAACTGCCTTCCCATTCAATAGACTTCAGTGACTCCCCATTACCTCCAGGATCAAATATAAAAACTTGTTTGGTTTTTAAAAATCTTCATAACATTTCTATCTCTCTAGCCTTCTAACATTTTATTCCTATCCACGTATGCTATGACCCGGTGAACCTGGCCTCTCATTCCCCACAGAAGATAGTCCATGTGTTGGCACCATGCAGTTTGACTGGTTATGCCCTCATGCTTGGAATGCTTTCCTTTTCTACGTCCCAGATTCCTTGACTTCCTTCGAGATTTGGCTTAACTTTCTTCTTTTCTTAGACCTCTTTCCTGCTAGTGACTTCCTTCCGAGCTTACCTCCCACTTATATTGTTTATATCTTGCATGTTCACTTTTATTTGAATGTTGTCTCCCTTTTAGGATATTATATCTTGAGGCCAGGGACCATGTATCCCCAGGACCTAGCAAATGTTAATACATACTTTTATTTTATTAAAATATGTTTATGAAAATAAATGTTAATAAAATCTTATTGATAGTTAAATCAAGCTTCAGAACATTACAGAGCCTCTAGAAGTAATTCCATAGCCACTCAAGAACTTGGTCTAATTATTTACCTGAGAAATATATATGTTTATAAATATACTTTTGATATTTGAACAACATGATCAGCCCACTAGAGATGTGCTCTCCATGGTAGAGTTTAAATGTTTTGCAGTTCAGCTTGGAAAAAACCCTTGGTGTCTGGTACCTTATCTTCAGATTTTCAGAATCTTCCTAAGACATTTCAAATTGATAATGATTCAGTTTCCTGACACAGTACTTGTATATTGTCTAGGTTTCACAGGCACACAGCAAAGAGGTCAGCACAATGGCTCTGATATTTCTCTTCCATACTTTCATTCACAGCCTCCCCAAAACTGAGCTAGTTCTGGCAATATGTATATCAACATCATCTATGTGTACATCCCTAGAAAGTACACTGCCAATGTAAGTGAACTTATCCACAGGGTTCATAATTTCTCCATTTGCTGTAACCAATGGTTCCATGTATGGATGGTGTGATGATGGCTGCTAGAGAACCTCTGTTTTCTTACTGTTAATTGTTAGGCCAAAATTAGCACAAACAGAAGAGAATTGATTCAGACTTTGTTGCATCCCAGCCTCAGAGGCTGCATTGAATGAACAGTCATCTGTGAAGAAAAAGTCATGCACTAACTCTTCCTCTACTTTAGTTTTGGCTTGTAGCCTTTTCAAGTTAAATAACTTGATGGTATTGTTATTAATGTTATTGATGTATACAGTAGCTGACCTTGATGCCATTTTCATCCTCATTAAAGATGTCCAACAACACCACTGAAAACATCAAGTTAAAAAACATGGGAGCAAGCACATGGCCCTGCTTTATTCCGTTGTTGAGTGGGAAAGTACAAGATCGTTGTCCATTATCCAGAACCCATGGAAGCATGCCACCATGAAACTGATATACAGTACTGATGTACTTCTCTGGGAAACCAAATTTTGCCATAACTTTCCATGAACCCTCACAATTGACAGTGTCAAAGGCCTTTATTCGATCCACAAACATTGTGTACAGATCTCTGTTCTGTTCCTGACAACTCTAGGTTGGGGTATGGGGTGAGGGATTGAAGAAAAAAGGAAAAAAAAGACAACTTATACACACACACACACACACACACACACACACACACACACACACATATATATTTAAAGAAGTAACAAGTTGTACATAATAGATTTACAGTTTCATGTGCAATCTTTTTTTTCCACCCTATTCTACTATGTTATAGAAATGCTCGTTTGATTTTTTTTTTCTTTTTGGAGGGCAATTGGGGTTAAGTAACTTGCCCAAGGTCACACGGCTAGGTTTTTGTTTGTGTGTGCGTTAAGTGTCTGAGGCCAGATCTGAACTCAGGTCCTTCTGACTCCAGGGCCAACACTCTACTCACTGCACCACCTAGCCACCCCTTGTTTTTTTCTTAAGTTCAGAAGAAAATACACTTTTAAAAAAGATTTACATATAGATGATTTACCATTTATTCTCTTCCCTCCCTTCAATAAAATTTTCCTTTGTTTAGTGAATAAAGGGTCATCAAATCGGAAGTTAGTTAGTCTCAGTGTATTAGGGGATACCATACACATCATTTAACTAGGTTTCTTACATCAGGGCCTTGAGCCAAAAGAGAGAGAAAATGCCTCATGTTTTCCTGGGATCTTTGTGTCATGAGAGTGTCTAGCACAAGGATTCCATTCAAGTTGGAGCTCAAAGGTGGACAAGCCAGTTCTTTGAGGTCTGTTCCATTTCAGAGAAGTGAAATCCCTATTGACCTGTCAGTTCGGAGGAAGATAGAACTGGGATGTTTGGCTAATGACAGTTCATCTGATGAATTCTGGTCAGTAGAATTCTAGGAAGGCCATAGTGACCTTCCATTGACCTTTTATACAGCCTCCCATTGTTTTCCCCTTTCAGCTGTTAATAAATCAGTACTAAATCAAGTAAGGATGTTTCTCCCTACTAGGGTGTTAATACAGCTTGGACAGGGTGCTCCTGTGGTTGTGGGAGTCAGATACAGGTCAGTCTATCTACACATCAAAAAGATTAATGTGATTACATGTGGTTCATCATGAAGATATCATTTCCCACAGCACATACCTCTTTATGAGCCTGTGAAAATTGTTCTGGTATATTCTGATCCAAAGAATTACTCCTGATAATTTTGTTTTTATTTTTCCTCTTCATGGCTGTTCTGTTGGATAGTTCTAAAAGTAACTTGGGTCAATCTAATGTGGAAATATGTTTTATATGATTGCACATGTATAACCTATATCAGATTGCTTGCTCTCTTGGGGAGTCAGGAGGGAGAAAAATTCACAATTCAAAATCTCATAAAAATGAAAATGGAAAATCATCACAATGTGTATTATTTATCATGCAGGATTTCTTGAAATGAAAATTTATTGTTGCATATTTTGAATCCTTTCATGTTCTGCTATGCACATAATGTGCATTTTCTTACTTTGTATTTAAGTTCCAATATTTAAGTTTATGATATGTTTTTGTTTCTTTTTTCTATTTTGTATTTGTGTTCTGGTGTTTAACTCTAAAATAAAATTAAAAAAATGAAAATTATCTTTACATGTAATTGGAAAAGATAAAATACTATTTACATTAAAAAATAAAAAAATAGCTTATGTCAATTCAAAGTAGAGAAAACAAAGCTAAACTTGGGCAATTATTTTTGTTTAAAGTGATTAAAGTGATATTGTATCTACTCATCTTTGGAGATGTTCCAGTGACTATTGGAGGCTGTAAGCATCTACGAAGTATAGATGGACCTTGTGTGTTTGCATGACCCTGCATAGTGCTCTGCATGTGTTAAGGCGTTCAAGGTACCTGGTATAAATGCTTCCTGGTGATTTTGATGATATACTGCTGCTACTGCTACTACTACCACCTCATATTTCCATATGAGATTAACTCTATATGACTCTGATATTTCCAAAGTATCTTCTTCACAACAACTTATTATTCCCATCAAATGTGAAGAAAGCATGCTATACTGCAAAGAACATTAGACTTGGGGTCTGAAGACCTGGGGTTCTGGCTCTGCCATTTTCTAAAGGGATAAACTTGGGCAGTTTCTTGGACCTTATTTTTCTCATCTGTCAAATGATGATTTTGAACTGAATCAGAGATTTGAGACCCAACAGTCAAATCTAACCTGTTGTCTCTTTCTCTACAGTGTTAAGAATTTTTTTTTTTTACATTTAAAAATACAATGAAACTTTATTTAAAAAAAATATAAAACCATCTTATCTGGGGCCTATGAAAACAGGCTATAGGTTGGAAATGGCCCAGGGGTTGTAGTTTGCCAACCACTGTGCTAGATGATTTTTTAAAGATCTCTTCTGGTTTTGACATTTTGCAGTTGTCTGACCTTAAGAAATCTTTGTGGAAAGAAGAGTCATGTCAACAGGCATTTATTAAGAACCTACTATGTATATAGCATTGTAGTAATGGTGGGAGCAGGGTACAAATAACAGTCTGCTCTTAGGGAAAGAGTCTAATGGGAAAGAGAGAAGAAAACCTATTTTTCATAGTAATAAGAAAAGTGAGAAAACTCATATCTATTAAAATATAACAATGAATGCACAAGAGTAAATACAAAGAGGAAACTTGCCCAAGGACACACCCAACGAGTAACTGTCTGAGGCCAGGTTTGAACTCAGGTCCCCTGACTCCAGACATTGAGCTCTATTCCCTATGCCGCCTATCTGCCTCAGACTTCCAATCTAGTATTCTGATTTAGTCAATATGTTTATTTCTATGTATCATCCGGTCCAGTGGATGACAAAGATAACCAGCTAGAATTGAGGAATCATGGAATTTGGATGTTAAAAGGGACCTCAGCACCATCCACTCCAACCCATCTAATGTGACTGACTCACTTGGGCATATAAGAGGTATAATTAGATGTGCAATTCTTGCTGTTCAGTCTTACATCTGACTCTTTGTGACCCCATAAAGGGTTTTCTTGGCAAAGATATTGTAGTGGTTTGCAGTTCTTTCTATAGTTCATTTTACAGATGAGAAAATGGAGGCAAAAAAGGTCAAGTGAAGGGTCACACAGCTAGTCTTGTTGAGGTTTGGGGATCTGGGGGTGGTCAAGATTCCAAAATACCAACATGCGGGACGTTGAATGAATTCGATGTAAGCCTTTTGTGTTAACAAGCAGACCAGAACAATCTGACACAGACTGAGCCTGTGATAGACTGAATATGACCCCCTTCATGGAGGCAAGATGGATCTTATACACAGAAAGACTGTGGGAGGGATCTAGGGGTGGTCTAGAGGAAGAGTTTGGGGAGGGTCTTGAGAAAGAGTCTAAGGAAGGTTTTTGATAAAACTGAGGTCAAACTCCAGTAATGGGATTAAGTATGGGAAGTAGCTGAAGGCTACCTGGAGATGACAGGAGGCTAGTTTATGGGTAACAGATTTGGGTATAGATATTTGGATAGGCTCAAGGGTGGAGGTAGCTGGACAATGGAGGGGTAGGCTAGCCTAAGAGTAACAAATCTGGGTTTAGCAATAATTAGAGGCTTATGGCCTCAGGCAAATGCCTCATCAAGTGGGAAGATTCAAGGGGGTTTCCAGAGCCTAAACGCCATTAATTTGAGGCCAGATTTGAACTCAGAAAGAGGAATGATCCTGATTCCAGCCCTGACACTCTCTCCACTGCACCATTTAGGTGTCCAATTAGATAGGTAAACTGGAGGTTAATATATAAATACTCAATATCTAGTTTGGACACATGACCAAGTGGGCTCATGACAAATATTTAATAATATGCCCTCCAGATGCTTAGGAGACAGAAATGCTTCAGTTACAACATCTATTTTTGAAATACCAAGTCAAAGCAAAGAGCTGTTTCTGACACAGAATGAGTCTCCCGTCTAGCTGGTTTAGAGAGAAAACAGCTGGCAGCTTAAAGCCTGCTACATGTGGGCTAGTTGTACAATCCATCAGCTCTTTTAAGTGGCATTGCACCATCCACTTTATCTTCCCTCCTCCTCTCCTTTTTTTTTTTCTTCAGCATTCCAGGCACAAAATCTTTAGAAGATGAAAGAGTGAAGAAATGCACTAAATTTCACTGGGATGCTTTCCCAGAGTTAGAGTAAAAGACAAAATTTTGAAACTTCCCAAATAAATGTCATTCCTTTTCTTTCTGGGGGGATGTGGGGGTGGGGTGGAGTGTGGGGGTGGGGTGGAGTATGGGGGGAGGGGACCCACCCAATTCCTTCCCCCACATGCTATCTGCAGAATTGAATTGGTATTCGTCATGACCACAGTGGCCATTTTTCACCAAGAAATCACTTTCTCATCCTTGAAAAATCACTGCTTTTTTTATTTGCAGAAGACAGTGAAGATATAAGATTAGATTGCAAAATATACTACTGTTGCAAAAGCTTGAGGGTAGAATTTTCCACTGGAGTGTTTTAAGTGCTCTGTAGGCAGGTAAAAACATTGTCTCCTTTCTGACCCTCCAATTGGATCCCTTAAAATCACATGTGCTCATTCACAAAGGTTCTTAATTATCTCCCTTTGCCCAAGTGATCTTCTGCAATTTGTTTTCATCAAAGCAGTGGGAGTTTCCTGAAGAGGTAGTCCTAGAATGCTCACATAACATCCATCCCTTCAGGTCACTGCGGTTTTCATACAAAAATTTTGAGATTAGGCTGTTTCCCCTCTGTAATTGCCAATTTCTACACCTCTGGAAAGATACGCAGATATACATATATGGAACTAGCTCTGGGCACAATCATGAAACAAGGTACCATTTGTCTAACAGTTTCCACCCCCCTTCACAGGTTCTGAGTCAATCTTTATCTCATTGCCTTCCTTTTTTCTTCACTCTACCCACTCTCCTCCTTACTCCTTTATCAAAAAGTGCTAACGGGTAAAAATGTCTGATAATAGCTTAAGGTCCTCTTTCTTACCAGGAACATCCATTTTAACTAGGAACCAATGCTTTAAGCAATGAAGGTCTAAAGTTAAAATTTAAGGCATCAGTTAATAGAAAAGGGAGGGATTTATTTTTGTAGGAGTAGAATGGCCAAGACTATCTTAGTACCCTTGAAATCACTCCATTAGGTGACACCAGAGTCTGCCAATGCACAATGCCACACCAGTATGAATGGGCACCCACATACCTAGATATGATTATATTTGCTTGGGTATTGCTTACTTGCAGCATAGGATAAAAAGATCATTATGCTCCATGTGATGAGGTATGGGCCCTGGGAGCCCCCTCCAGCTCTCCTTGAGTCCTTGAGGTACAGGCTCTGGGAGCCACCCTTGGATTCTTGATTGAATTGTCTCATTTGTCAACAACGAGAGCAGTAATATCATCCTCCATGCTGAACTTTGAAGCAGCCAGTGTAAACCCTTAAGAGAAGAGAGGAGGTGGTGCCACCCCTGGAGGCAGGGGAGAGACGAGTGCATGCTGAGTGGAAGAACTCATAGCTACGGAATTGTCTCATTTGATGAGGCATTTTACTAACTGCCAACTACTAGTCTAGTTACTAGCCTAGCCCGCCATTGTTAATCTACCTACCACCCTTAATCACTCATTTACCCTCCCCAAATTCCTCCTCTAGACCGTCCCTAGATTCCTCCCCCTACCTTCTGTATATAAGACCTCATCTCATACCATAGAAGAGTGAGAGCACCATAGAATGACCTAGCACAGACTTACTCTGTGTCTAATGCAAGCGAACTTTTCATAAATTCTACTTTTCTTTGACTGAGAAGGCTCCAGTTGAATTCATTTGGCAGGACCCAGAGTGTTGATATTTTGGGGTCTCCAGAGCAACTCTAACCCGCTTAGTGGGTACCATCTTCAGATGTATAACTATTAAGATTTGGGGTTTAGGGGAACCCAAAATATCAACATGCCAGGCAGGTCCTGCTGAATGAATTGGACTCAAGCCTTTCCTCAGTCAAAGTAAAACAAAGTTTATTAAAGATTCACCATAATGGGCAGACTCTTAAGGAGCCTAAGTATTTGTGACTGTATTAGACAAGCAGGCCAGAAAAATCTGACACAGACTGATTATGAGCTAGATTGAACTGCTGTACCTTTGTGGAAGCAAGATGCTTCTTATATATAGAAAGATTGTGGGGGAGATCTAGGGGTGGTCTAGAGGAGGAGTTTGGGGAGGATCTTGAAGAAGAGTCTAAGGAGGGACTGAGGTCAGACTGCAGGAATGGGATTAAGGGTGGGAAATAGCTGAAGGCTACCTGGAGATGACAGACAGAGGGCCAGGCTACTACTAGGGTAATAGATTTGAGTATAGATATTTTGATAGGATCAAGGATGGGAAATAACTGGGCAATGGAGGGCTAGGCTAGGTTAATAGTAACAGATTTGAATCTAGTGATAATGAAAGACTTATGGCCTCAGGCAAATGCCTCATAAAGTGGAAAGACTCAAGGAGGTTCCCAGAGCTGAAACCTATATCAAATTGCATACTTTCTCAATGAAATGAAAGAGAAGAATGGGAGGGAGAGAATTTGGTACTCAAATTAAAAAAAATGTTAAAAAAATTTTTACATGTAATTGGAAAAAATAAAATATTAAGAAAAAGATACATCATTGTGCTTGACCAACCACAATTCCAAAGCATTCATGATGAAACATGCTGCCCAACTCCTGATAGGCGATGGACTCAGAGTGTGAATTGAGACTTTTTTGGGGGCAGGACATGGCTAATGTGGTAATCAGTTTTGTTGACTATGTGTGTTTGAAACAAGGGTATATTTTTCCTGCTTTCTCAATGAGTAAGGGAGACAGGAGAGACCAGGAAGGTGAAAGAGAGAAGTGGAAACTTCATTTGAAAATAAAATTAAATTGAAAAAAATAAAAGAAATGAGAAAACCGGTCAAGATGGAGGAGTAGAAACAGGACTTCTATGCAGCTCCAGCTTCTACCTTCCCTAATTCAGGAGACTCTGAACAAACTTTGAAGCTACAGAAGCCACAAAATGACACAGAGAAGCTAACCTGCTGCTGAGGACAGCCTGGCAGCCCGGCAGGGAGCAGTGGGCCAGCACAGTGCTCTGGGAGCCAACACCACCCCAGTGTGGCCACAGCCAGTGGCTGGCTGGAGGGACTCTAGAGCACCAGCAGCTGTGGCATTTCCAGAATTACCAACACATAGATGCCTAGGACAAAGTGAGAGTTCAGGGCAGTATGGACTTTGGGACCCAGTAGTTTCGAGTGCGTGGGCTTCTATCCCTTGGAGGGAGAAGCTGCTGAGGGCTGCAGCAAAGCTGCCACGTGGCAGCTTCACCTCCTGGCCTGAAGACTGTAGGGGCACCAAGTGACCAGTCTGAGGGGTAATCGCTCTTGCTTTAACCTGCTTGGATCTGAATTGTGGTCTGGGGTGGAGGTCTTGGGGTGTGTGACCAGCTTGCCAGAGCATATGGATGCTTTAGAGAGGGCACCCAACTAATACCTCTGGCAGCTGAGAAAGCCCCAGCATTTGGGACAGAAGCTGCCCTGTCTGGTGGCAGAGTCCTACTGTGGCAAAAAGCTGAAAAGTCAAGTAATGGAATGGCAACATGACCAGGCAAAGGAAAGAAAACAAAAAGAAGAATCCAACATTAGACTCCTATTTTGGGGACAAAAGGATCAAAGCATGGAATAGGAGGAAGAAAGTGGAGTCAGAACTCTTGCACCAAAAGCTTCAAATAAAAATACAAGCTGGTTAAAGCCCATAGAGGACGTTAAAAAGCAGATAAGAGAAGTGGGGGGAAAATTGGGAAGAAAAATGAGAAAGATGCAAGAAAAGTATGAAATGAGAGTCAACAGCCTGACTGAGGAAAATAATACTTTAAAAATAGACTAACTCAAATGGCAAAAGAGGCTCAAAAAGGCAATGAGGAGAAGAATGCCTTAAAAAGCTGAATTTGACAGATGGAAAAAGAATGAGGACAATCATTCCTTCAGAATTAGGTTGGAGCAAATGGAAGCCATTGACTTTATAAGAAATCAAGATGCTGTTAAACAGATCCAAACAAATAGAAGACAATGTGAAATATCTCATGGGTAAAACCACTGACCTGGAAAATAGATCCAGGAGAGATATTTAAAAATTATTGGACTACCTGAAAGCCATGATCAAAGAAAGAACCTAGAAATCATCCTTCAAGTAATTCTCAAGGAAAATTGCCCTGTTGTTTTAGAACCAGAGGGTAAAATAGAGTTTGAAAGAATCCACCAATCACCTCCTGAAAACGATCCCAAAAAGAAAACTCCTAGGAATATTATAGCCAGGTTCTGGAATTCCCCGATCAAGGAGAGAATATTACAAACACCCAGGAAGAAACAATTTGAATATTGTGGAAACACAATCAGGATAACACAGGATCTGGCAGCTTCTACACTGAGGGATTGAAGGTCCTGGGATATGTTATTCCAGAGGTCAAAGGAGCTGGGACTAAAACCAAGAATCACCTATCTAGCAAAACTGAATATCATGTTTCAGGGGAAAATATGGTCATTCAGTGGAACAGTGGACTTTCAAGTATTCTTGAAGAAAAAAGCCAGAGTTGAATAGAAAATTTAACATTCAGATACAAGAAGCAAGAGAAGCATAAGAAGGTAAACAGGGAAAAGAAATCATAAGGAACTTATCAAATTTGAACTATTTACAACCCTACATGGACAAATGATCATTGTAATTGATGAAACTTTTCTCAGTATGAAAATAGCTATAGGGAGTACATATATATATATATATATATATATATATATATATATATATATATATATATGGTCTATATTGGAGGGTATATGGGCATATGAATACATATGTGAATGTGTGTATATATGTTTACAGGTATATATAGATGGAGGGCACAGGAACAATTTAATAGGAAGGGATGGTACTTAAAAGGTGAAATTAAGATGTGAGATAGGAATATAATGAGAGGAGATGGGGAGTGACAGAATGGGGTAAACTATCTCATACAGAAGAGGCAAGGGGAAATGGCTACAATGGAGGGGAAGAACAGGAAGGCATAAGGGAATGGGTCAACCTTATTCTCATTGAATTTGGCTCAGGGAGGGAAGGACATGCACACTAAATAGAGTATCTCACCCTATAGGAGAGTAGGGGGGAAGGGGATGAGAGGGGGGTGACGGAAGGGAGGGTAGGGAAGTTGGAAGCACCCACTTTTGAAAAGACACAGGATCAAAGTAGAGAATAGAAGTGGGAGGTGGGATGGAAGGGAGGGAAATATCATCAGTCTTCTACAATATTCCTACTATGGTGATGTTTTGCATTGGCTGCACACGTATGGCCTGTGTTGAATTGCTTGTCTTCCCAGTAGGGGTAGGTGACAAGGGAGGAAGGGAATGAATCTGGAATTCAAAGTTTTAAAACCAAATGTTTATATATATATATATATATATATATACACACACACATACATATTATACTATCATTAATACTGTTTTACATGTAATTGCAAAATAAGTTATACAGGCACTGGGGCATAGAGATCCACCATGCCCTACTGGAAAAGTTGAAGGGGATGTGGGGGAAGACATGGTAGAGAGCAGATTGGAGGAGGGGATATTCTGTGGGACTGCTATTTTGGGGAGGTGCGTAGGGGAAAAATGGGGAGAAAATTTGTAACTCAAAATTTGGTGGAAACAAAAGATGTAAACCAGAAGTTAATAAAGCATTTGGGAAAAAAAATGAGAAAACCACAAAAACCAATCTGTCCCAAGTTGCCCCTCCAAAGAAGGGAAATATCATTCATTGGCTGGCATAGGTGCAGATAGAGTGGAAAGAGGTGTGCTAAATAGTCCATTACTTCCATGGAAAAATTTGATAACAATATTTACAGCTGTAAATTGATTTCTTTAATATTTATTTTTAAATCAAATATAAATAGCAAAAGTATTCTGATTTTTTTATAGTTTTAGCTGAAGTCCTTCAGTGAATTAGACATTTTTATTCATATAAATATGATTGACATTAGGCTAAGAATGAGAAAATATACACATTCTGCAGAACCTTTCCAACTTCAAAGAAAGATCTTGCTTGATTTCAAATAAAGGACCTCTAGCATTGATGAGGTATGGGCTCTGGGAGCCCCCTTGAGCTCTCCTTGAGTCCATTTGATGAGGCAATAAGCCTTACATTGTGGCTGGTCCCAGACCTCTAGCCTAGTTACTAGCCTAGCCCTCCATTGTTTATCTACTTATAAATCCACCCTTGAACTGGCCACCATTGTCTGTAGTCCCCAGCTACTTCCCACCCTTAATCACTCATTGATCTCATTAACTCCTCCTGAAGACACTCCCCAAACTCCTCCCCTAGACCATCCCTAGATTCCTCCCACAACATTCTGTATATAAGACCCTGTCTTATCTTCACATTTGTGAGAATGCCATGTGGGTGAAAGTGCCATAGAATGACCTAGCATAGGCTTACTCTGTGTCTAATACAAGCGAACTTTTAATAAACTTTACTTTTCTTTGGCTGAGAGAAAACTTGAGTCAAATTCCTTCTGCAGGACTGTGTTGGTATTTTGAGGTCTCCAGAGCAACCCTAACCCTCTTAGTGGGTAACCTCTTCAGCATGTTGGTTGGTTCTTTTATAGAAGACTTATGGATAGATAGGGACAAGAGTCACACAGAAAGGCATGCATACGTTGTCTTCTCTATCAATTGAGAGACCACCTACATCAATGAATTCAGAGATCCATTGAAGTATAAAGTTTTTGATTCAATCAAACATTCAATTTCACATTGAGGTACAAAGCACTATGTTAGTCACTGAGAGAAATACAAAGATGAAACATAATTTTATTGACTTTATAAAAAGTGACACAAGACATGCCCTCAAGACTAAGGAATATGTTGAGTGGCTAATTAGGTTTTAATTAGAATAACACTCCTAGATAACATCTCTGGCTACAAATGCTAAAAACATGAGTATCAGCAAATATCACACATAGTTGGGTATCAACATATAGTTGATCCATTGGGGTCAGCAAACAGACATTTATTAAGTGCTTACTATGAATCAGGTACAGTACTAAGAATGGGCAATACAAATACAATCAGAAAGACAGTGCCTGCACTCAGCCATTATATTCTATTGGGGGAAGAAACACATTTGGAGGAAGAAAGACATAGAGAAGAAGAATCAGACAGTCTGAGGGAGTAGCTCAGGTGGGGGTATGGGCAGTGGTGGTAGGGATGGGAGGGTACTTCCAGTATGAGAAGTAGTCCAGGGGTGGGATGAGTTTTCTGAAGTTTCTGTTGGCACGGTAGGCAAAGTCCTGTGGAGATGTCTGAAGTTTAGCCTCTAGTAACAGACCCAACCCTGGATCTCCCCTGGCCTTTTCAGAGGAGGTAGGAGTCTGTCTATAAGCAAGCTAAATTGTTAGCATTAATATTATTAACTCTCTTTATCCCTCATCTCCCTGTACAATCTTTTGTAGTTGATCACAATTAAATCCTTCAGGGCAGACATGTTTAAGAAAAGTGGAATCTGATTCATTCTTCCTCCCTCCCTCTCTTTCTTCCCTCCTTCCCTCCCTTCTTCCCTCCCTCTCTCCTTCCTTCCTTCCTTCCTTCCTTCCTTCCTTCCTTCCTTCCTTCCTTCCTTCCTTCCTTCCTTCCTCTTTTTCTCTCTCTCTTTCTTCATTCACCCAACCCCTGCCAAACCTCAGCCTCAGTTTTCATATCTGTAAAATGAGAATGATAAAAGTACCTACTTCCCAGGGTAGTGTAAGGATCAAGGTTTACACCTAGCAAACTTTAAAATGCAATATAAAAGCCAGCCATTATTATTTACAAAGTGTCTACTATGTCTCAGGCACTGGGTATGGAGCTGGAAATACTAAAAAAAGTCAGATAAATTATCTTCAAGCCTTCACTATCACAATATTTATAAGCTTCTGTGCTTTTTAGTTGAGCAAAGGTATGATATGAACTAGGTGTCTGGCATTTATTCCACCATGAATGTGAGAGCCCATCTGGAAATAAAGAAAGATCATCATTATAAAAAGAAAATAGTAGCTGCAACAAAAATATTTGAGTCATTCTTTTTCTTAAATGCCTTCTCTCCTCCATATAGAATAAACTGTGTACAAAATAATCATTTTTCTTAAAGTTAGAGACAATGAAAAATAAAATGGTTCCTGGAGTCATGAAAAATAAAAATTATTTTTCTACATTGTTTTGCTGTGTGACCTTGGTCTAGTCACTTAGCTTATCTGTTTTCCTATCTCTAAAATAAGGCTAATATTTATCCCTTCAATGAATCAGGCAGATGGGATGATGATTGATGTTGATGGTGAAATGGATTATTAAATTTTAAACTAACCTATGTGATGTATGCCAGCACATTTCTGTTCTCAGATTTCTTGATAGAGACCAAGTCAAATGTTCATGCTTTGCCCAAACCTGTCCACCCTTTTTCAAGGGTGATGCAATTATTGCCCATCCTATCAGGCATATTGCCTTAGGGTGGCAGAAGATCACAGAAGTATAGAATCATTGCTAGAAAGAACTTTAGAGACCAACTGAGTATCCAACCTTACTCCCATTTCACTTGTAGCAGGGATCATCTCATAGACCAAGCACATTTGGGACCTTCTCCTCTCTCTGTCTCTGTCTGTCTGTCTGTCTCTCTTCTTGCCTATACATACACATGCATATATAATATATGTGTATATATACATATATATAGTAACATGACTAGCCAATCTTCCCTTTCTATAAAACATCTCCTTAATTACATCTTTTATTCCCTCTTCATTACAAATTAAAATGTAGTTTGAAAAAACTCATTAACATAATGTTAAACGTAAGTAGTCACAGAGGTGTCAAACCTCTATGGTTTGGTCCCTCCCTACTGGCAAAACTGTGTGAGCTTTCAAGGATTTCTATTTGAGTTTGACACCATGCTAAAGTAGGATTGCTAGGTTTAAGTTAAAAGAATAAAGAATCTGTCTCATTATAAGGAAAATTTTCTAATAATTAGAGATGTCCCAAATGAGATGTGACGCTTTAGGAAGCAGGGAGTTCTTGGTCAGTGGAGATTCTCAAGAAGGAACTGAATGGCTATTTACTAGGGATGTTGTAGTTTATGTTTGGGGATTGGGCAATATAAAATCATGAGAATCACGTGATTTTAAAATGTTTTTATTTATTTTGTTAAATATTTCCCAATTACACATAATTGGTATTTTTAAACAATCATTTGAAAAATTTTTGAGGTCTAAATTCCTCCCTCTCATCCACTTCTCCCCCTTCCTTGACAAAGTAAGCAATTTAATATTAATTATACATGTGAAGTCATGCAAAATATTTCCATATTAGCAATGTTGCAAAAGAAATGTAGGCAAAAAAACTTCAAGAAAAATAAAGAAAAAAAATTTAAAGTATGCTTCACTCTGCACTTAGAGTTAATTAGATCTCTCTCTCTCTCTCTCTGAGGTGGACAGTATTTTTTATCATGGGTCCTTTAAACTTGTCTTGATCAGAGTTCCCAAGTTTTCACAATTGAGAATTATGTGATTTAGATGAGAGTTTGAGTCAGGAGCTGGATCTGAATTCTAGTTCTTCCAGTTACTACTTGTGCAATCCTGGGCAAATCATTTTTACCTTTCTAGGCTTCTCATGATATCATTGCCCTTCTTCAAGAATGAAGGACAAACAATAACAACATCTTCAGAATGAGGCAGTCATAGGAGATTATTCCATCCCTAAATCCTATGATCCTATGATCTCATCCAACCACTTCATTCTACCAATAACAGATTATAACCTAAAGAAGTTAACTCATTCCCAATCTAAGGTTCTTTGCAATTGGGCAATTCTATGATTCAATTCAACAAACTCTGACTAAAGACTGTAGACGGTCATTGGTCAGAGAACCATAAAAAATGAAGAGGGTCATCATAAAATGATGAGGTTTAAGCTAGGGGTGTTCAAGACCCCAAAATACCAACACACTGGGTCCTGCAAAATGAATTAGACTCAAATTTTCTCTCAGCCAAAGAAAATCAAAGTTTATTAAAAGTTCACCATTATTGGCTAGACTCTTAAGGAGTTTCAGTATGTGAAAGGCTTGTGCTAGAAAATTCTATGGCACTCTCACACCACATAGAGGCAAGATGGGGTTTATATACAGGAAGGTTGTGGGAGGAGTCTAGGGGTGGTCTAGAGGAGGAGTTTGGGGAGGGTTTTCAGGAGGAGTCAGATGAGGTCAGACTCCAGTAATGAGTTTGGGGAGGGTAGTTAATGAGGTCAGACTCCAGTAAATGAGTGAAGTTGCTGGAGGCTGCCTGGAGAGACAGACAATGGTGGGCTAGGACAGTTCATAGGTGTAAAGGTTGATTTGGGTATAGATATTTTGATAAGCTCAAGGGTGGGAAGTAGATGGACAATGGAGCACTAGGCTAGTAAAAGTAAAGAGATTTGGGCCTAGCTATAATGAAAGGCTTATGGCCTCAGGCAAATGCCTTATGTGGGAAGATTCAACCAGAGTTCAAGGCAGTTCCCAGAGCCTGTACCTCCTCAGCATCTACTATGTCCTTTAAAAAAAAACAAAAAAACTAACATAAAGATGAATTTGATGGAGGTTAAGAAGAGACCCAGACAAAATGGTAACAGAAAATTTAAGGAGGGAAGAAATGATTTTAGCTATTCTAGGTAGATCAGGGATTACTTCATGGTGAAAGTACCACTGAGCTGAGCCCTGAAGGTAGAAAGAGGATGAGGGAACATATTTGAGGCTTGTGGGACAACATGTATAAATGGCTGGAGCAGAAAATGGCTAGAGTTTAGGGACTGCTAGTCTGTCATTTTGGTTGGAATTCAGAGCATGTGAAGGGGAATAATATGAAATAAGATTGGAAAAGTACAACCAAAATGTTAGCTCTAGAAGGAATCTTAGAGGTAGGTCATTTAGTCTAGGCACCTCATTTAACAAAGGAGAAAATGGAGGCCCCAAAGAGGATAGTGATCTGTCCAAGGCCATACAAGTAGTAAAGGGCAGCTAGATAGTGTGATGGATAGATTATGAGTACTGGGCCTAGAATAAAGAAGACAGGAGTTCAAATCTGGCCCCAGACCCTAGCTGAGATCCTGGGTAAGTCACCTGACTTTGTTTGCTTCAGTTTACTCATCTGTAAAATAATCTGGAGAAGGAAATATCTAGTATCTTTGCCAAGAAAAGCCCAAAAAGGGGTCATAAAGAGTTGGACACTGAAAAATAACATAAAAGTGCTAAATAACAGAGACAAGAGCCAAACCCAGGTCTTCTGATTGTTTCTACTATAACATGGCACTTTGCTCCTCACTGGAGGAACCTAGGTTGTTGTATTTGTCCTTCATTTTCGAAGAGGACCATGGCATCAGGGAGATGATGACATGGCTTGCAGTTGGCTTTGATCTGAGTAAAGGAGGGCTATGCAAGATCACCGGCCTCACTTTCTCCTCCAGAGCTATCTGGGTCCAGTGACCAGATCTCAGGATGACTGGAGATGACCCAGGATGCAATGGGAAACCCATTTTTAGGTTCTCACTTTGAGTGAGGCAACTCCCATTCAGTGAATAGGCCTCTTTAAGAAGTGAGTCAAGGGATGGCCCCTTTAATTGGAAAAAAAAATCAAACTGGGAAGACCCTCAGGGTTGCACTTCCAAAGAGAAACAGTTGCCATTGACATTCACCCTAAGTCAGGAGGGCCCAAAATAAAGCCATTAAATGGAGCTTGGGCTGGGACCTATTGTGGTACAATCTATGAGCTTCAGAGGGAATTCCAGACTACAGGAAGCTAAGTGGTCCAGTGGATAGACACTGGGTCTGGAGTCAGGAAGATCTAAGTTCAAATCCAGCCACAAACACTTACTAACTATATACCCCTAGGCAAGTCACTTAACCTCTCTCTGCCTCCTTTTCTCTACAGTAAAATGGGGACCATAATAGGAGCTACCTCCCAGGGTTGTTGTGAAGATTAAATGAGATGATATTTGTAAAGCACTTAGCACAAGGCCTGGAACATTGTAGGCACTTAAAAAAATGCTTATTTCTTTCCTTCTTTCACTCCCTCAATTATCTCTAGGGACCTTGGGCCTGGGTTGAAATCTCACCTCCCATGCTTATTATTTCTGTGACAAGTCACCTATCCTCCCTGAGCCCTAGTCTCCTCATCTGTAAAGCAAGCAGATAAATCTGTAAAATTTTGTACGAAACGGCCTTTCAGCCCTGGGTCTTCAATCATATACTCCCTTCAACCATGCCGAAATGTGGGAGTTAGCTGGTAGAGATCTTTAAATCACAGGCTGAAGAGTTTATAAGAAGGCAAGCATATCATTGGAAGAGGGAATATTCATGACAGGTTATCATTGAAAAACTAACTTGAGAGGCAGTTCGAGACCACACAGCTGCCACTCCTGCTTGGAAGCCTCTGTTTTTTGCACAAGATGGTGGTAGCAGCTGTACATTTAAAAATAAATTCAAGAAGAGTTTTTGTAATGGCCTGGTCACTCAATCCTTTCTCTTTGCATGCTTTTTCATGCTTCAAAAATTTGCCCATGAAGGTTTTTTTAAAATATTTTCCTGAAAACTCTCTTACCCAAGACTTGTCACCATTCTCATATTTTCTATTGCTCATGTAATGAATAAAAGCAAACCAGGCTTCTTGGCCTTTTGGCAAAAACCAAGTTAATGTAATTAACAGAGGGGAATGAATGGTGAACAGATGAGCCCTCAGCTTCTGATAGAGCAGCTGAGGATGGTCCAGGTTAACTGGTGAAGATACACTAATCCTTTTTCATTTCCCTTTTAATAATAAAATCTCTCACAAAATTTGAAAAAAAAAATCCCAAACCCCCAAGCCAATAGATTTTGCTTCTCAGGACCATAATGTTAGAGAAGCTTCCATGCAGTCTTAATTAAAAGATGAATCTGAAATTGTAAATAACGTTTGTGTCCTATACCCTATCTGGGAACACATTGGCAGAAAGCTCATGAGGATTAAAACTGTAACTGGCACAGGCCTGAAGCATCCCGGGAGTGTGATTACATCTGACAAAAGCTCAGAACTAGTCCACCATCTTCCAGCACACTAGCTGGAAATGGAAACATGCTCTTCAAAAATGATAAGGGGATGTCATTAAGCCCAATCATGTCTCAATGTCACAGGAAAGGAACCATACTTGAGACACATCGATTTCTCAACCCAACATGTAAATGTACTGAAATTCAGCAAGAAAGGATGCCAGTTCTGACATTCCCGTTCCGGGGTTTTTGGCTTTGGAATATTCTCGCAGATGACGTTTGGGTCAGTCCTGCTGCTGCTTTTTAGGAGCCCTTTTCCCTCCCCCTGTGGAAAATAGGAGAGTTCTTTTTCCTCTTGCTATTCACAGCGCACACAGTGATTCCTATTGGAGGAGAACAGTCTGTTTTTTTTCTGGACTCTTGCTCAAAAACGTTCCGTTTCTTTACCTCAGAGTATTAGGAGTTTTTGGATAGTTTCATGAAATGTTTCTGCAGTTAAGCCTTTCCAGTTTTCCTGCCTATCTATTCCAGGAGGCATTGACTTCTTGATGGCAATATTGCTATTCATGATGCAGGGTGCTGTTTGCTCTGGGGTTCATCATGTAACATGTGGTTTTGCATTTATCTAGCTGAATTTTATCAGGTTAATAGCTATTAGACAACCGAGGCCTGACTGGGTTTGATCCATCTGTAACAGAAAAAGTACTCAGGCTCCAAAAGATTATGAAAATGGATTTGCAAGATAAAAGTAATCTGGCCAATAAGATGTACCTTGAATTCGAAACCAACCTTTCTTGATGTTCTATTTGTTATTTTAATTGCCCATCTAGTGTTCCACATCTTATGTATAAAAGTCTAAACAGATTTTAGTTTAATTTTTTTTTAGTTTTTTAAAAAATTACTAGATAAAAACATGAAAGATAGGCTTCTTATGGCATAGTTGAGAGGGCTTTGAGTTGTTTAGTCACGTCCGACTCTTCATGACCCCATTTGGGGTTCTATTGGCAAAGATACTGGAGTGATGGAGTGTTTTATCATATCCTTCTCCAGCTGATTGTACAGATGAGAAACCAAGGAAAATATAGTTAAGTGACTTGTCCAGGGTCACCCAGCTGGTAAGTTTCTGAGGCTGGATTTGAACTCATAAAGATGAGTCTTCCTGCTTCTAGGCTGGGTACTCTATTCACTACACAACCTTGCTGCCCAGAGTCAAAAAATCTGGGTTTGAATCATGGATTTTCAATTTACTAGCTGCAAGTTTACTACTATGGTATAGTGGTGATAACTGTATTTATAGTCAGAGTCTGGGTTTGAATCATGGCTTTGCAATTTTCTAGCTGAACTTGGGTAAGTCACCTAACCTTTCTTTTATTTTTATTTTATTTTGCTTTTATGGAGGGGAGAATGCAGGGCAATTGGGGTTAAGTGACTTGCCCAAGGTTACTTGGCTAGTTTTGTGTTAAGTGTCTGAGGCTGGATTTGAACTCAGGTCCTCCTGACTCCAGGGCCATTTCTCTATTCACTTCATCACCTAGCTGCCCCAATCACCTAACCTTTCAGTGACTCAGTTTTCTCATCTATAAAAAGAAGAGGTTATTCTAGAACAGGGCTGGTGAACTTTTGGCCTCAAGGCCACATGTGGCCCTCTAGGTCATCAAGTGAGGCCCTTTGACTGAATCCAAACTTCATATAACAAATCCCCTTAAGAAAAGGGGAACCTTGCAGATTCCCCACCCTGATCTAGGTACTCTTCCAAGTCTCTTCTAGCTTTAAAGCCTGTAATTCTTCTGAAAAAAATTGAAAGTACTTTAATTGATTGATTGCATTTATAAAAACTGAGCTTACTCCAAAAGAATCATTGGGAATGAATGCATTCAGTTTTTCATTTCTAGATTTTCTCTGCCCAGCAAGGCAACCTGTGGAGAAGCAAAAGGCTCAATTCTTCACTTGTACAGAATGGAATGTGAAAAGCAAATTCCCTTTCTTTCTTTTTTTCCCCTTTATTTTCTTTTTTAATTTTTAAAATATTTTTTGCCTTTTTTTTTGGAGGGGGAAGGCAGGGCAACTGGGGTTAAGTGACTTGCCCAAGGTCACGCGGCTATTGTGTGTTAAATGTCTGAGGCCAGATTTTTACTCAATCCTCCTGACTCCAGAGCTGGTGCTCTATTCACTGCACTACCTAGCCACCTCTCCCCTTACTTTCTATATCACTAAGCAGAGTTTCCCTTCAAAGATGTCATGGATCAGGGGATTGGCCTCAGCCTAAAGCCTCACCACAGACTAGTAACCAGTCTGAAACTCTAACAAGTTAAATCCTCTCCCTTCTCTCAGATCTCACTCCTCCCACACACCTATGATATTCTCAGGCCAGAAACACACTTTGCAGGATAAAACATAATTGCTCTGGAAAAGAAAAATCATGTTCTTCAGAATAAATGCAATTGAGTCCCAAAGTTTCCCCTGCACACATTTACTCTAAGATGCCAGAACCAGCCTTTTGGCATCTCTCAAGAAATGAAGCCTGAAGCTCCAAAAGCTCCCCCATATGTCTCAAAGTCCAGTGGGATGTAAACCATGGGTAGGCACAAGTTTTATGGGATGGAGCAAAATATCTCCCTCTGCCTCGTCTTTGGATATATGACCTCAGATAAGCCCAGATTCTGAAGCAGTATTTTTCTTTAGAGAACTTAGAATGTTGTATATCTTATAAATGATTTTGTTTGAGAAAATGTCACTGGCACCTTAGCAGACTCCTTCTCAGGCATGCCATATCAATTCAGTTTTTGCTTCAGTCTCAAGTAAATCCCATCTTAAGAGAAATTGAGTTAGCTTGTGAATCAGTTTTCTTCATTCCATACTGATAGGTTCCTGCAGGTCAGATGCTATCCATTCTCCCAGTCAAAATTATGCTTGCAATGTTCAAACTGCAGTTTCCAGGTAATTTGGGTCCCATTTTGGAGCAGGGAATGACTTTTCTATCTTCTTGTCCAAGCTGGTTGATGGGTTTCAGAATCTGTGGCCTCTCAATCACCCACTCAACTTTAAACAATATTAATAACTCAGTGGATTTGCATGTAATGATATTATACTTGGGTAATTTGCTTCTCACCTCCCTGTACCTCAGTTTACTCATCTGACAAAAGAGGATAAGAATAATATTTGTATTACTTGCCTAAGAGAGTTATTGTATTCTTGATTGAAGTAATATATGTAAAACTTTTTTGAAATCAAAAATTGTTTTTATTTTTTTTTCCAAATGCTTTATTAACTTCTGGTTTACATCATTTATTTCTATCAGATTTTGAGTTACAATTCTTCCCCATTTTCCCCCTACCTACCACCTCAGAATAACAGTCATACAGGATATCCCCTAACCAATCTGCTCTCTCCCATCTCTTCTCCCATACCCCCTTCGACTTTTCCAGTAGGGCGAAGTGAATCCCCGAACCCCATTGCCTCCACATCTTATCTCCCAATTATATGCAAAATAGTATTAATCATAGTATTTATATATATATATATTTTAAAAATTTGATTTTAAAAGGAAGATAAGCAATTCAGTATATGCTGTACATGTGTAGCTATGAAAAACATTACCATAGTAGATAGATTGTAAAAGACTGACTGTATTTCCCTCCCTCCCATCCCACCTTCTACCTGGTCCACTCCCCACCTTGATCCTGTCCCTTTTCAAAAGTGGGCGCTTCCAACTTCACTCCCTTCAGCCTGCTCTTCCCTCCACCACCTTCCCCCGTCTCCCTCTCCCCCATGCTCCTGTAGGGTGGGACACCCTATTTAGTATGCATGTCATTGTCTCCCTGGTCCAAATTCAATGAGAATAAGGTTTTGCCTTTTTACTTTCCTGTTCCTCCCCTCCACTGCAACCACCTCCCCCTGCCTCCTCTACACGAGACAGTTCACCCCACTGTCTCTCCCCATTCCCCCTCACCACATTACTCTCTTACCTCTTAACCTCACCTTTTAACTATTATCCCTTGCTATTAAATTCAACCTGTGCCCTCTATCTATGTATACCTGAAAACATATATACACACATTCACATATGTATTCATATGCCCATATACCCTTCTTCAACTATTTTCATACTGAGAAAAGTTTCATCAGTTACAATTATTGTTTTTCCCTGTAGGAATGTAAATAGTTCAACTTTGATAAGTTCATAGTGATTTCTTTTCCCTGTTAACCTTCTCAAGCATCTCTTGCTTCTTGTATCTGAATTTCAAATTTTCTATTCAACTCTGTTTTTTTCCTCAAAAATGCTTGAAAGTCCTCTATTCCATTGAATGACCAAATTTTCCTCTGAAACATGATACTCAGTTTTGCTGGGTAGGTGATTCTTGGTTTTAATCCCAGCTTTTTTGACCTGAGGAATATCATGTTCCATGCCCTTCAATCCCTCAGTGTAGAAGCTGCTAGATCCTGTTATCCTGATTGTGTTCCCACAATATTGAAATTATTTCTTCCTGGATGTTTGTAATATTCTCTCCTTGATCTGGGAATTCTGGAAGCTGGCTACAATATTCCTAGGAGTTTTATTTTTGGGATCTTTTTCAGGAAGTGATCTGTGGATTCTTTCAAACTCTATTTTGCCCTCTGGTTCTAAAACATCAGGGCAATTTTCCTTGAGAATTTCTTGAAGGATGGTTTCTAGATTCTTTCTTTGATCATGGCTTTCAGATAGTCCGATAATTTTTAGATTGTCTCTCCTGGATCTATTTTCCAGGTCAGTGGTTTTTCACATGAGATATTTCACATTGCCGTCTATTCTTTCATTTGTTTGGATCTGCTTAATAGCATCATGATTTCTCATAAAGTCACTAGCTTCCATTTGCTCCAGTCTAGTTCTGAAGGAATGATTCTCCTCAGTGAGCTTTTGAGATTCTTTTTCCATCTGTCAAATTCAGCTTTTTAAGGCATTCTTCTCCTCATTGCCTTTTTGAGCCTCTTTTGCCATTTGAGTTAGTCTATTTTTTAAGGTGTTATTTTCTTCAGTCAGGCTATTGACTCTCATTTCATACTTTTCTTGCATCTTTCTCATTTCTCTTCCCAATCCCCCCCCCCCCACTTCTCTTATCTGCGTCTTAAGGTCCTCTATGGTCTGTAGCCAGCTCATATTTTCATTTGGGGCTGTTGGTGCAGGAGTTCTGACCTCCCAGTCCTCCTCCTGTTCCATGCTTTGATCCTCTTTGCTCCCCAAATAGGAGTCTAATGTTGCATTTTTCTGTTTATTTTATTTCCTTTGCCTAGGCATGTTGCCACTCAATTACTTGACTTTTGGGCTTGTTGTCACAGTAGGACTTTGCCACCAGCCAGGGGAGCTTCTGTCCCAAACACTGGGGTTTTCCTAACTTCTAGAAGTATTAGTTGGGTGGCCTCTGTGAAGCCTCCACAAACTCTGGCAAGCTGGTCACACACCCCAAGACCTCCACCCCAGACCGCAATCCAGATCCAAGAAGGGTAAAGTAAGAGTGATTACCCCCTAAACTGATTGCTGGATCCCCATACAGTTGCAGGCCAAGAGCTGAAGCTGCAACGGGCAATGTGGCACCTCTCCTCATAGGCTTCTAGTCCCCAGGGGAAGGAGCTGACACATTCTCCCAACCAGTCCCAAAGTCCATAGGGCACTGACCTCTCACTTTGTCCTAGGCATCTATGTGTTGATAATTCTGGATACTTCACAGCTGCTGATATTCTGGCATCCCTCCAGCCAGCTGCTGTTCTGGCCGCCCTCAGGCTAAAACCTTGACTCATGCCGGCCTGGGCTCAGCTCCCAGAGCATGTGCTGGCAGCTCCCAGAGCTCTACACTGGCCATTCCTTGCCTGGCCATTCCTTCCTCAGCAGAAGGTTAGCTTCTCTGTGTAATTTTGTGGGTTCTGGAGCTCCAGGGGTCATTCATAATCCCCCCTTTACATAGTTTTGAAGTGGTGTGGGCTGGAGCTCCGTGGAAGTGCCGTTTCTACTCCGCCATCTTGACTCTGCCCCCCCCCCCCAAATAAAAAATTATTATTAGAGAGGCACCATGGTATAGCAGGTGGAGAGAAGTCTTTGAAGCCTGGAAGAATTGAATTCAAGTCCCTGACTGTGTGAACCTAGGCAAGTCACTTAACCAATCTATCTGTGCTCTAGGAAACTTCCTAAGATCTAAATTACATTGGTAGAGAGAGTTCCCTATTAGAATGAAATTACAGGTCCAGTCCCTATCCCTATATTACTATTGTTACAGTATAAAAATATGCATCATCATTTGAATAGATGACATTCTTTAATTTTTATTGAAAGTCAAATTTATTTTAATCCACATTGATTATATTGATGTTCCAGGCTTATGGAATCAAATATTTGCTTTATGTAATAGGTTATATAATGTTTCTCTTATCATCAGCAATTGAAGAGATTCTGCCCAAGTTGACATATTGGTAAAGACCAAGCTCTGGGGTATAGTGAAAGTCAAGAGACTTGTGAACTTTCTGATGGATGGAAAAGATACTTGAGTAGGTCTTCTGGGGCAGCAGTGGTCCCTGCTGCTCTTTGACTGGAGGACAATTTTCCCAAGACTGAATTTACCAGGCTATGTAAGCAAAAAACTGAATCATTTCCCCAAGGAGAAAGCTGAACTCTTGGTTTAAGATGAAAGCTCATGTCTTTAGTAAAGGTCAGGCACAGAAACCATTCTCCAGAGCCTAGGATTATGGATTGAGAGCAGGAAGGGCCATAAGAGATCATCGAGTCCAACCCTTTCATTTTATAGATGAAGAAACTGAGGCTTGGGAAAGTAAAATTACTCGCTCAAGCTCACAAAGGCTTAATTAGGCATCATTATATCCTATATTCCTGCCCCATTTCCCCAGAAAATGGGGACATACATTTTCTGAAGTCTATGCTTATGAACGATTTAGAGACTGAGGGATTTTCCTGCCCCCCCCACCCCCCCCCCATAAGAAAATGACAGAGAAAAAGGAGAGCTTTTTCCAGTTGCAAGGGATCTTTCATTTCCTTGATGTACTGCTCTGGCCACATTAGCTCTGGCCACTGTTTAAATATCTATACTTGTTATAATTAGGATGAACCAATGAAGATAAGGCTAGGGGGTAGGGGATCTCACTCCAGGGCACATCACTGTGGTAGGGATGGACCAGATTCTTAAAAGGGGTCAGGATTTATTTTCTCTGCTAGGCCAAAGGGTTTATTTATAGCATCTCACACATGGATACTGATTTTTCTGGATAAAAGGATGAAGGGGTGAAACTGAGGTCATTGATTTAGGGATTACATACAGGGCTGGGCAGGTACAAAGTAGCTGGCAAGGCTATGGGTGAGAACTTTGGGTCACTGCCTAAAATGGCTTGCCAGAGGGCATGTTCATACACAGATCCTGTATTATTGGGGCATAAATAATACTAACCTTTGAACAACAACAACAGCAATAGCCTAGTGCTATTTCACATGCTTTGCCTAATCATGAGATAAATTGTTGCTTGGGACTATATTTCACTTAGCAAAAAAAAAAATCTAAAACAACAGGCACTCAGATGCTAAGACTGGTCAAATTCTCCTTGAGTGTGGAAGATGATAATTATGTGATCTCAAAGTTGGAGGAGCCCTCAGAAGTCATTTCTTCTAACCAGTACCTCCAAAGGAATAGTCTCCATAACATCTTTGACAAGTGGTCCTCCAATCTCTTCTTGAAGACTTCCAATGATAGGGAATTTATTACCTCTGGGGCAGCCCTTTCTACTTTTGAACAGTTCATATCTTGACAAAACCTCCCTCTGAAAACTGTCTCTACCCATTTTTCTTAGCTCTGTCCTTGGAAGACAGGCAGAACAAGTCTACTTCATATTCTACATGCAAGACTTTCAGATACATTAACCATGCTTCCATGAGTTTTTTCTTTTCTAGGCTAAAGATCCCCAGTTCCTTCAATCTACCCATGCATGCTACTGTTTTCATTCTTCTGACCATCCTGGTTGACTTTCTCATAACATATTAATAAATGGTAGTAACAGTAGGCTCCCTCAAAAAAATTGGTAAGGTGTAAAAAAAAAAAAATCCCCATCCTTGAACTTCGTGGATATTGAATTACTTACATGTCTCTATAGAGTAAGCATTATTAACTTAAGGTACATGGAGCCCCCTAGGGTCCATAGATAGATTTCAGGGGGTCCATGAAATTGGATGAGAAAAAAATTACATTTATATTTTCATTGACCAAAGCTTTGTATTCCTGTATGCATTACTTTATATATTTAAAAACATCACTCTCAGAAGGGGTCTATAGGTTTTGTCAGGTTCTCATATGGATCCACAACACACAAAAAGTTTAAGAATGATTTATCTGGGGACTTGAAGGCAGAGTATATGGTCAAATTTAATCCAAGATAGCAGATGAACCTTCCAGAACTACCAAGTCATAACATAAGCCATACAAAGATACCATAAGGAAGTCTGAAAAAAATCCATTTCTACCTTCTCTAGGACTCTGTGATCCCAAAGGCTTATGCTCCAAATGGGCAACTAACAAACTAACTTTTGATTAGCTTGCTGCAGTTGGTTCTCTATATACCACCAAAACATACTTCCGAGGCCCAAAAATTCTTTGATACTACTATTTCTAGGGCCAAAAGAGTACTGGCTTTGGAGTCAAAGGACTTGTGTTCAAATCCCACCTCTGAGACTTGTTACTTCACCTTGACCAGATTATTTAATCTTCTTGGGCCTCAGTTTCCTTATCTGTGAAATTAAGGGGGTGAACCAGATGGCATCTTGGGCTCCTTCTAACTCTAGACCAATAGATCTAGAACTATTGGGGGCAAGGAATCATGTATTTTTAAAATTATTATTATCAGGCATAGATCAATTGAGTTGTACCAGCAGAAAGAACTTTCATACTAGTGAAGTCATGGTGGCACTGTTATAAAAAGTCTCTGAAAGTGGAATGGTTTTGAATCTGATTTGAAGAGGGCTTACATCTTTCTATAGTTACTGATTAACCCCCAAGCTCTAAAAGAACACATAGAATGTTCTCCCTGGAATGCCTGTTGGGTCCTTGGCAGTTTCCTAAAGGCCTTTGTATACGATCCTATGTGACCTTTGACTTATAAAGAAAAAATAGAACCAAAAAACCAAGCCCAAACCGGGGGTTTGGAGCATTATGATAGTGAGTGGAAGCCAGTTCCCTAATCTTCTCTAAACTATGGTTCCTAGTTCCTAAGACAGTGGGTCTGATGGCCTTTCCATGAAGCTGTTCAGGCTTTTGGGAACAGTGATGTCAGATTCTGAAAGAAGCCACATCTGGATGGTGCCATATTGAACACCTGGTAGCCTCTGAATGAGAAAAGAGAGCATCTAGTTGCTGTTGAGTTGCCTTAGTCATGTCTGATTTTGTAATCCCACTTTTGTTTTTGTTTTTTGGCAAAGATACTGGAGTGGTTTGCTGTTTCCCTTTGTAGCTCATTTTATAAATGAGGAACTGAGGCAAACAGGGTCACACAGCTAATAAATGTCTGAGACCACATTTGAACTTAGGAAGATGAGTCTTCCTGATTTTAAGCCCAGTGCTCTATCCATGGCACCACCTAGCTGCCCATAGCATCTGATGGGGAGAGGGACTTCAAGAGGACCCAGAGTGAGGGCATCTGAGTATAAAAGTGAAAGAGTCCATTATACACAACTTTCCTATTCCAACTATTCCATAGTTCCCCACCTTTGCAAAGAAGCGCATGTTTGTGGCAAAGGGAGAGGCCAAGTTTAGGTTTTGGCAAGGAAAGAAATAGGGCAGATGACAAGGCCCTAAGGACTTTGTGAAGCAATGACAGATTAGATGGTTTTCAACCAGGAGGATAGTGGGTCCAAAGGTGAGAAATGAATGGGGCTCTGTGGTATCCCCAGCAGAAATAGGGGTCCAGTGGGTGGCCTGTGCCTGGTAGAAATTGGGCAATGGGACAACAGTGGTGGAGCTGGGGAAGAGAAAGGTACATAGCTACCCTCAGTGATACTAGTCTGTCTTCTGGCTTTGGGCTGCCTCTTCTTTGTGGTTAATGCACTAAGTAAATGGGTTGACCTTTCAAATGAACATCACATGCATTTGAGTATAAAGAGTCACATGCACAGAGTATAATTTTCAAATGCAGATAGGTCCTTCCTTCCTCCCTCTCATTCTTCACCATTTTAAAACCTAGGATAGACAATTGATCTATCAGGCCTCCCTGAAGGGAATTACTCAAATGACCTTATAAAAATGCTAAAAATAAAAGATTATTGAAGCAACAAGGATTATTTTGCTAAAACCTCAGTGTTGATTCTATTTGGATGCTATTGTATAAAAGTGGCCTAAACAGAAACCAGGGAAACAGGGTGATGGCTCTCTGGAAAGCAAGCATTTGAAAACTTGGCTCAGGGATTTGTTTGCAAATTTTTTTAACTTTAAGGGTGAACAGTGTGAGTGCTTGGCCTATTTTCTCTTTTAAGAAAGTTACTTCTCCTTTACTTACAGTCTTTTGCACTATGGCAGAGTAAGGACCGAGAAGAGGGAGGTGCCCAGGAGCAGAAACATAGGCCACCACAGGTACAACCCTACCTCAGAGACTCCCTTCCCATTTTATTGCCTCCTCTTCCTTTCTCCTGTGACTATTGGCCTTCCCCTCCCTTCCTTTCATTACTTTTATCTTTCCTCCAGTCATATACTCTTATGTTATTTTATTCCTTATCTACAATGCAAAATATTTTACAAAAGGACCCACACAGGTAAAAGAGGGAGTAGATTTCTTCTTTGTTGCTCCAAGAGGCAGAACTGGGACCAGGGGCTAGAAATTACAGTGGGGCAGGACTTTATATTAAAAAAACCCAACCCTATCATTATAAGGAACACCTTTCTAATAATCAACATTTTTTTGTGGAATGGAATAGGATCACTACCTTGATGTAGTATGGTATTTCTCATCACCAGAAGTGGCAGAGGCTGGTCAGTTAAAAATAACTTACGGAGAAGGGAGAGAAAGGAAGAAAAAAGGAGGAGCATCAGTATGCTTGTTTAAAGGAAGGCCTTTTTCTTGGAATCTCTCAAAGTTGGTCGATAATAAAAATAATAATAACTTTTATATAGCATTTACTATTTGCCAGTACTGTGCTAAGTGTGTGACTATTGTTATCTCACTTTATCCTTATAACAACTCTAGGAGGATGGTGCTTTTATTACCCCATTTTACAGATGAGGAAGCTGAAACAGAGATTAAACAACTTGTCCAGGATTGCGTAGCTAGTGAGTGAGGTTGGATTTGACCTAAGGTCTTCTGGACTCTAGGCTTGGCATTCTATCCACTGCACCGCTCAGCTGTCCTGGATGTATATGGAGTCTCCAATAAGCTGCCCTCTCTTTGTTTTTAAATAACTCTGTGGTGGCTTTTGGCTCTCATTAGGAATTACATCCAAAGAAGAAGTCTTTACCTTTTGGACCAGTCTAACCTTGGATGAACCAAGGCAATAAGAACAAAGTCATCAGTTTTGGAGAGAATGATGAATGATGATCTAACCTTTCCTTTGCTTTCCCTTGCCAGTACCCAAGACTTGCCATTTAAAACAATGCTTACTTCTTGATAGACTAGGCAGTCACCTAAATAACATGATAAGAAGAAGCCCAGGAAAGACAACCCTCTCCCCCATCTAGGGAAATGTATTTGTCCAAGCACTTGGGATGCTGGCTGCAATGTACCAGGTGTGGTTCATGGCAAAGGAGAGGGGCTGCTGCGTTTTATGCTTATCATCTGTGTGAGTTTAGTTATACCATTTTCTCCCTGCCTGGAACTCAGTTTCCTCAGCTGTAAAATGATGCTTGCATATCGGAACCTGTACAATGGGTATTATTAGCTTAGTTTTTCCCATGTGTCATTTTCTTAATCATAAAAAAGAACACAAATTTCTATTCTAGGTCTTTTTACTTTTATTGGTTTTGTATCAAGTTTCTAATGCGCCACAGAAAAAACTATATGTATTTAATGATGATTACAGGATTTAATTTATCAGAGATGGGAGGGATAATTTTACCTTCATTTTATCTTTACCTTTAGCATTATTCCTATTTCCTTCCATGCTTCATGTTGAAAGAAATATCCTGTTCATACAGTAAGCATCACAGGTGGAATCTGAACTCAGCTAGATTCACTGACCCCAGTGCTTTTTCTACTATGTCATAGCTGAAACTCCAGTTCCACCGATTGGTTTATTCTTGAGTTTGACTTATATGTTGTACATAATATAACAGATAATTAAATCATGTTCTCAATATTTCATTGTTTTAATGGGTCTCTGATTCCATCCTTGTTAGTACTGTCTTCAATGATGACAACGGGAATGCATCCATTTTCTCTCATTCTGTGCACCTCCACCTTAGTCTTTAGTAAATGCCCTACAGAGGATCCACCCAACACACTGGGAGTCTTCCTTAATCTTGACATTGCATGATTATCAAAAGAAACACATTGTCTTTCCATCAGTCATCTCTTCTTACTGCATAACCAATCTACCGCCTTTTCTGATTATACAGCTATCTGAGGATGGCCTTCATGCAACTTGCCCTGTGCAATTTTTTATTAGTAAAAACTAAGGCCTACTTATTCCCACCCTGTAAATATCCACCTCCCTTTAGGCAATCCACAGCTTTAATTTTTTAGACAGTGGAGTATCCCATGAAATGCAACCATTCAGCATCATTAGAAGAATATTGATGAGAAAAAGATGGATTAAAATTGCTTGCCTCATTAGTTGCGGGGAGAACTGGGAACTCAAAGTTGTAAAAAACAAAGGCTAAAATTGTTTTTACATGTAATTGGGAAGAAATAAAATATTAAAAATGTAAAATATGGATTATTGTTTTAAAAATATATTTAGAGTCAACAAGAGTACTGTCCAATATTCCAAACACAATCCATCCCCCTTTCATCTTCCTATTCAATTCTGGGTTCAGTTCCATTATCATGAATGCACCATTCATGATATGCAATACCTGTACTGATGGGCTAGCACCATTGGCTGTGCATCCATTTGCATATCAGTACAATAGGCATTTTTAGCTTGTTTTTTCCCATGTGTCATATTCTTAATCATTAAAAAAACAACAACAACAAATTTAGTTATTCAGAAATGGACTCCATTCTTTTTTCCCCCTAAATATATTCGTCTCTTAATTTAATCTATACAGTGCAATACCTGATAGTTTTTGGATTGAAGATTACCTAGAGTAAGAGAAATAGAATGTTAGAATAGGATGAGGACTCAGAGGTCATTTAGTACTATTATTCCCTCCTTTTTTAGATGAGAAATCTGAGACCTAGAGAGATAAAATTACTTGACCAGCAACAGAATAACAAATGGTTGTCACAAGCCTTAGTTTGGATATACCGAACAAAATCTGTTTCATCATTTGCCTATAAATTCTGAATCCTGTTGCTAGATACATATCCAGACTCCACATACTTGAATATATAAAGGAAATATGATTTTTTCCCATAGCATCATAGATTTAGAACTGGAAAAAACCTGAGACATCATGTAGTTCTGCCTCCTCGTTTTGCAAATGAGGAAACTAAGGCCATAAGATGTTAAATGACTTGCCCAGGGCTATACAACTAGTAAGTGTCTGAGTTAGGACTTGAACTCAGATCTGCCTGACTCCTATGGCATGTTGCTCATTGGCATGGAGGAACCCTTTGTGTGAGATTTCTTTCCATGAATGCAGGGGACAACATGTCTGTGTCATGATAGATGAGTCTAAGGGAGTCATCTGAGACAGAGGTTAAGTAATTTGCCCAGGGTAACATGGCTAGTTAAGTGGCAGTCAGCCTTTGAGATCAGGTCTTTCTGAGTACAGGCCTAACCCTCTGCCAATTTTCTCACAATGTGTCTAAACCCTACTAGCAGTCCAGATCTCAGAATAGGTCTCATATGGGATTTCTCAAGGATTTTCAGTATCCATTAAATCAGGTATAACCCACAGTCAGCCTGACCCTCTTGACTTTGCTTTGGACCAAAGTCAATCCTGTGTGCCCACCTTCGTCCTAAGCTTAAAGGCCCAAGGTGGGATGTGAGTAGGAAAGGCAGGGAGATCCTTTTCCCAGCACTTTTCAAACAGTCTGGCTGTCAAACTGGCCCAGGGAGTAGATCTCAGTTGGTTTTCCTAATCCAACCCAGTTTTCTCTGCTTGAGGAGAAAGAGAGTTGGTTGCACTGGAAGAAGCTCATGGCTTTTATAGTAGCATCACTAAATACCACCAAGCTTCTAAACAACAAAAACTTCATGTCCCTGGAGGACAGCAATGAATCTATACATATGAATAAGACTGGGAATGTCTACCACAGCATGGGGTGGGGATTATATTTGTTAAATGTTAAGCAGAGGATCAGTATCCGTTCTCTCTTTCTTGTTATGTTAAACCCCAAACTGTTTATCGGCAGTAAGTCATACAAGGATACATGTTGGCTTTAGTTTCTAAATGGATTTTTGGCACCTGCTCATTGCTAGGGACACAGGATCCAAGATGAAAAACATTGCACTTTTTTGTAGTATTCTCAGGGTTATATACTACAGATCCCTCTTCTACAGTTTTGGAAACTTTTTTTTAAAGAGAAATAACATAGGCCTAGAATAGAGAAACAGGAAGGAAGAGGATATTGATAGGAAAGCCAGGAAGCTGGAAATGAAAACAGCTGCTCTGTTTTTGGTTAGCTGGAGAATAAAATTAGATGAGAGTTACTAATAAATGATGCAAAGTTAGAACATATCTGCCTGGTTGGAGAAGGGAATAATAGAATAATAGTTCAAATTTGTAGAGGGCTTTAAGTTTTACAAAATGCATTTCTCTCAACAGCCCAGTGAGATAGGCAGTACAAGAATTATTATCCTCATTTAACAGATAAGAAAGTTAAAACCCAGGGAAGAGAAATTATTCAGCCATGGTAATATAGCTCGTAAATATTATAGCCAATAGTAGAATCTAGGCCTCGTAAGCCCAAAGTCCAACGTTCTTTTCAATGCATCATGCATTCCTTTCAAGATAGCTACTGAACCTCTCTCTTTGGAGCAAATTGCTTGGAAATCAGGGATCCTCTCCCTCAGACCTCTATGGAAGAAAGAGAACTCCTCTCCCCTTCCTCCCAATAGCAATGGTGTCTGCTTGCATCCAGCAGTGAGGACAGTGAGGAGCTAAAGAAACTTCCAACTGGATCACAGGTACATGGCTGCATCTCCTACTGTATGTTTCTTTCCCTGAGCACATATAACCTAACTGAGTGGTGCTGAGAAGGATATTTCTAGCATGTAAGCTACCTTGTGAATGGAAGCTTTTGGGACTTCCCAGGTCTATGTGCTGGTTGTCCAACAGGAAGTTATTTTTGCAACAACTTTTCCAAGGAGAAAATGACCACTGCCAGGAGGAAACTATAGATGAAATGACTGAAAAAAGCTAAAGCCATGCTCTGGCTTTCCAGGAGATATGGATTTGTGAGTTACACAGACAGTGCTTGTCAGAAGTGAACATGAAACATTTGTTTAGCAGTGTCAGAAAACCTTCTGGGAGTCTTTTCTTCCTGGAAGAATACAATAGTCATGATGGGTCAGTGTTTCTGGTTTTAAGTATTTGGCAATGTGTGTTTTTGAGGATTTTGTGTTTTCTTTTGCAATCTAGGCAATAAATAGCTTCTCTGTACCTGAAAGAAAAAGATGGATAAAATGCTTTTGTGAACAGAAAAAAAGCTGTTACATGAAAATATAACTAGTGATGCTAATAAGAATTAATATTAGAATGTACCAATATCCATTGAGATCATATCAATGTGGATATTTCTTCTAATAATATAGATTACAATTCTCTCATGCCTTTTCAATCTATCCTATGCAACTCTTGCCCATATTCTATTACAATTCTATCATAAAAGGTTCATCAGATGTGTGAAAGACTTTTCTCAATTCTTCCTGATAGGGGAATACACATCAACTTTCCCTCATCCACACCTGTTTTTCCCCCTCAGCTCTACATTTTTCTGATGACATCCTTTCCATCATTTTTTCCTGCATAATTACTCATTTGTAATATGTTGAACCCACCATGCACCTCTCCACTGCAATTTGGGTGACCTCAAACTTTAAGTTTTTCAAGATTATGGTATTCCATGACTCATAATCATTCAACTTCACCAGAAGGCTATTGCTGTTTTAAAAATGGGCTTTTGATTCAGGGAGAAAGTTAGAAGCCTTAAGAACACTGCAGTTTCTCAAATGCAATCCAATCTACTCTCCAACTTTTTTTAATTCCAGGTCCAGTTTGCTGGCCATTTTTAGTGATATATGTTTGCTAAAAACATTTATTATTGTCATGGAGAAGTTCCCACACAGAATCTGAATTGAAGAAGGATACTTTATAGAAAATAAGTCCTTCAGATAGATCTCTAGTCATGGATGTTCTTATTGTAGAAAACATTGTAACAATAGAGAGCTTACTAAAGGAAATCTACAATAAATCTATAATCCCTCCAAAAAGTTTGTCCTAACTATCCACATAGGAAAAAGCAAGTGGATGAGGACTACTTAATATCTAGGATTTGACATACAACCTGTAGAACCTGTTCATTAGTAAATTTATTTGAGACAGACACGGAAAATGAACAATGGGAATGAACAAAGTTGATGTATTTATGATGGCTATCTCTTATCTCTGTAATACTAGCATATGGGGTGTTCAGGGAGGACTCTGGTGTGAGGGCTTGCTGATCCTCTTTCAGGGCTGCTCATCCATTTCTGGTGTCCAATTGTCCCTCAGCTCTTCCCTGTGCTTCCCAGAAGCTGTAGCATGCACAGGGGCCACACCCTGGTGAAGCTGTCTGAGCAGAGGCTTAGTTACCCTAGTTAGTTACCCTTGTTAGTTACCTAAACCAGGTTGAGGGTAACCGACAAGCCTCAGACCTTCCAGAGACTTAGGAGGATGTCTACCCTACGCATGTGAAGACTTCCCTTGGCAGAACAGGTGAATGAGAACAATTTGTTCCAATGGCCATGAAGGTGGCTGAAGTAGCATTTAGATCCTGGTCAGTCATCCAAGATGCAAGGTCAGCCTGGGCCTTCACCAGTCCTCTTGATTTTTGTCTTACCATTGGACTTTAATGACTCTGGAAGAAAGTGAGACTGATGACTGTGCAATTCTGCCTAGCTTAAATACAATTCATGAGCAAGTCAAGACATCATCCCATGATGTCATCAGTCCTCTTTGAAAACAAAGGACAAACAACAATAAGATGTTATTGTAACTAGATGTTACTGTAGAGAATGAGAGTGGCTGACTGACAACTCTCCACTCATTCTCCCTACCCTCTGGAGAAAAGTGTGGTTTTGAAATCCTCATGAGTCACTCCTCTATCTGCCTACTGGGCCAGTTTGGAGGAGAGACTTTCTCCCCTTTGCTTGGATGAACATAGAAGAGGAGTCTTAGCCTTTATCTCAGTCATGGACTGTTAGTAAGACACACTTGGATCACAATCAGTTCATTCTTTTAGGGAAAATCAAAGTGAAAGTCCCAATTCAGGTTTAGGATTCTGCTCATTGTGAGGGCTATAGATTCCTTCATAACACTAGACTCTATCTCAGTAAGTCCCCCCATTGGCTATGTAGTCTTCCATACTGGAAATGGGAACATCCAACTAATACTTCCTCTGAGTTATCCAATCAAACATGCCCCCTGCCCTCTTGGATTGTAGCTAAATGCATATGTACAAGTATGTTTTAACCATATTTTATAAAGAAAAATAGCAAGAGTTAGTATAAAGAAAATAGCTTAGCATAATGTATCTGTTGAACAGTAAGTGGAAATGGGAAAGGAATTGGACGGAGATAGGTTAGTTCCTTCTCATTTACCACAAGGCATCTGCAACCTGACTGGGGCTTCAGCCACACACTCACCATATTTGACATTTCTCCAATTGACTTCCCTTCTCTCTGTGGACCCGGAAGAGATAACTTCATTATCTCTACTGGTGCTGCAGTAATTACTGGTAAATGGTTACAGTTGCTTCTCTGCTATCTCAGTGGCTGTGACTCCCAGCTCTCTTCCTGCCATACCTTGCTTCCAACATGAGACCTATCATTCAAATTTCATGGGGTTCTAAGACCTCCTACTATCCAGTCCCAAATCTTACATAATGTTTTTTTTTTCCTTCTTTTCCCAGGTTAAGAAAGGAGGGGATGGTAGGGGAAGAACTACATTTCCAAAGAGGGACTACATTTCAAAATATTTACTCCAAAAGGTCTTTAGTAGTAGTCTCTCCCATGGAGGGGATGAGGATGGGGTGGTTAACACTAATTTTGCCATTGACAGTAGAATGAATAGTGTGGATTCATCAAGGATAATAAATTATCTCTCAATTGTTTTTCATCAAATTAGCAGTTCAAAGATAATTTTATTCAAATTTAATTTTACTTTTTTTGGGGAGGATTTTCTAACATGAAACTCAGATGGACTTACTGAAAGAAAATACACCTCAAAGGATGGTCCCAATAAAAGATGGGAAGAACTTAACTTAAATGTCCTTTTAGTATGTGTCTATTTGCACTTGCAATCTTCTTTTCTTCTGTCTTAATTTGCAGATATTTCCAAACTCAGTTCCCAGAAGGTTCATGACTATTAACAAATGTTTATGCCTTGATTTTTACTGGTTAAGGAAATTAATTTCCTTTAAAGAACTTAAAAATGTATGTGGCCTTCTTGAAAGGTAGAGGATATATCCAGGATATGGGAGGTGGGGGTCACAAAATTATTTGCAGGAATAATATGTATTTAATCTTTGAAATACAAAATCAGTGTCTTTTATGCCTCATTCTAACTGCTAGTACATCCATGAAAAAAATTTCCTTTTTCTCGTATTGAAAAAAAAATGATGAATTTAAGGAACCATTAAAATTATATTGATTTAGACCCATAACTACCACAAATTATGATTATCTTTATTGTTCTTCTTATATTATTGTTGCTTTAAATATATAGTGATTTTCAGTTTACAAAACTTTTAAATAAACTTTACCTTCAGAAAAAAATAACTCTGTAAAATGAAGGAAACAATTATTATTCCCATTTTATAGATAAGTAACCTGAGGTTTAGAAAGAGCTGTGACCAAAATCACATAACAAATTCAGTGTGAGAACGAAGACTCAAACAGAAGTCTTCTAAGGTTTTCTAAGTTCATTCCACTATTCCTGCTTGCTTTCTGTCTATGTTGTCCTGGTTGCATTGCTAATTCACCCTTGATAAGGCATCTTTTTTTTATTGAATGACCACAGACCAAATCTTAGAGGCCAGCAATTATAAAGGATCTATGCTATATTGTTGCAAAACAATCACGGTATAGAGAGCCCTATTGTTGCCCTGTGGCTGGCTCACCACACTTCCCAGGATTTCAAACCCCAGGATATAATCAGAGGCCCCTAGAGCAGGTCCTGAAGGAGGGGAAAGGAACCTTGAGTAATACAGGCATTCTAGCTGTTCATTCTGCCCTTGAGTTGGTCCCCAGTGCCTGGAGGATTCTTAAGAAAGGTAGAGCCATTAGCTACAGGATCCCTTAGGGATTCTGTTGCCCTTTACAGAATTGTTGAGAAGATGAAAAAATTCCACAGTCTCCAGGAGTGGCAATTTGAATCCCAGAATACTGAAGTTGGAAGAGTTCACAGATGATATTTAATTCAACCCATCCCGAACAGGGTGGTCCTCTCCATTGTGTCCTAATCAAATGGTCATTCAGTTTTTACTTAAAGACCCCAACCTCCAATAGAGCCTTTCCCATTTTTGGAGAGTTCTAATTATTAGGAAGTTCTCTCTTTCTTTTAAAAAATATATTCTTACTTATTTCATTAGATATTTCCAAATAACATTAGCATATTTTAACATTCATTAAAATTTTTTTGAGTTCCATATTCTCTCCCCTCCCCCACTCTTTTGGAAGGCAAGCAATACAATATCAATTATACATGTGCAGTCATGCAAAACATATTTCCATATAAGCCATATTGCAAAAGAAAACACATAAAAATAAGAAAAATAAGATGAAAACGTTTTCAGTCTGTACTCAGAATTCATCAGTTCTCTCTCTGGAGGTGGATATCCTTTTTCATCATGGGTCTTTTGGAACCGTCTTGTCTTGATCAGAGTAACTGTCTTTCACTTTTGATCATTGTTGCAAAATTGCTGCTACTGTGCACAATATCCTGGTTCTATTCACTTCACTTTGCATCAGTTTTCTTAAACCATCCTGCTCATCATTTCTCATAGCACACAATAATATGCCATTACATTTATAAACCACAACTTGTTCATCAATTTCCCAGTTCATGGGCATCCCCTCAATTTCCAATTTTTGCCACCACAAAAAGAGCTGCTATAAATCTTTTTGTACAAATATAGCCTTTATTCTTTTCTTTAATCTCTTTGGGATACAGGCCTAGTGGTGGTATTGTTAGGTCAAAGGATGTACATGGTTTTATAGCCCTTTGGATGTAGTTACAAACTGTTCTCCAGAATGGTTGGACCAACTGACAATATCTTAGGAAGCTTTTTCTGCAGAAACCTGTCCCTTTACAATATCTGCTCATTACTCCTAGTTTTGTCCTCTGGGGTCAAGCAGAGACATAAACTTTCTTCATGTCTTACAACTACTAAGGGAATACTATTGCGTCTTGTCTAGATATCCAAAGAGCAGGAGCCTACCTGGGGCCCACAGTGGAAGCTTTAGTATCACCAAAACTTTATAGACCAGCCTCTGGCCTAGCCAGAGTGTCTAGATTTGCCTTAGAACCTCCCTAGGGCTTAAGATGGGGCATAAATTCAGAAGTCACAAGTCTGCAGATAAGTGTGTGTCAATTCTGTACAAAAAAGGAAGATTATGCTAGAGGTGGGGTAAGGAAGGAGTGGAATTAGAATATATTTCATTGGCATTTGTTTCTTCAACCTGGCAAACCCCACCTATCTGGCATTTCCTTTTTCCCCTATGTGTCAACACATACACAAATGTGCTTTCAGAGTGATTATATTTCTGTTTGAAAAAGAGTTATTAGAAACCAGAGCTCTAGAATGTCTGTTGTTTGTTTTTATTTTTCACTGAAAAAGTTTTATTGACATATTTTGTTTTAACATTACAAACATTTCCAGACTACCAACAATCTTGTAAGAGATCTCTTGTAACGGGGCAAGACAATGAAGCAAAACTAACAATAGTGTGATCTCAACTGAAAGTGCTTATGACATTCCATACCTATGGCCCCCAACCATGCCATTCTTTTTTTTTTTTTTTTTGGCAATTGGGGTTAAGTGACTTGCCCAGGGACACACAACTAGTAAATATCTGAAACTGGATTTGAACCCAGGTCCTCCTGACTCCAGGGCTAGTGTTCTATCCACTGCTGCTCTATCTCTCCACTCTCTATTTAAATTTTTTATGTTATATTTATATTTATAAATTAAAAAAAATTAAAATTAAAATGTCATTTTAATTAACAGAAATTTATTTTCTTTCCCTTTAATATCACAGATGTACATTTTATTGATCTTAGCTCTTATGACTTTGAAAAAATTGTTCTGATTCTGGTAATTTCATTCTTTATCAGTTTATAAAAGTCCTTAAAATTTTTCATTTTTAGAATATTGATGTTATAATATAAATTGTTCTAGTTCTGCTCACCTCACTCTCAATCAATTCATATAAGTCTTTCCAAACCAATTCATGCCCTTTGATTTAGCTATCACTGCTGGACCTATACCCAAAAGATATTGAAGAGGAAAAGGTCCTATGAGGACAAAAACATATAATAGGTGCTTCTATTCTTGCTGTTATTATGGAAACAAAAGAAACTAAAGTAATATCCATCAACTGAAAAAGAGCTGAAAAGTTATGGTATGTATATATGATGGAATACTGTTGTGCTATAAGAAATGAGGAACTAGGATATTATAAACAGAAAATTATACAAATGAATACACTAATTGAAAAAGGTACACTTTGTAGAAAGAAATGAGGCTTTTACTTTGTAAGCTGTCAAAACATCAGAGTGAATAAAATTTGCCAGAGTCAATACTTCATCAGAGAAGCAGGGTACCTAAAAATAAGGATATTTCTGCAATGATGAAATAGTGTTACATTATTAAAAAAATGAGCTCAAATGGTCATTTTTTTAAGTGACCAATAAAAAGCTTGCCTAAAAGAAAGCCTGCATTCTTTTGAATTGGCTGTGGTTGCCAATTTGTGTGAGGTGGGTCATTTTTTTTCTCTTAAAATCCCATCGGGTTAGCTTTCATCATTGACTCTACATTCATTAGTCATTTTTTATACCTTTCATCATTCCCCCCAGGAGTCTTAATAAGGACACTTCTGACATGACTGGCAAAATCCCAAGAATTATAAAATCTCTCATGTAGTGAGTGAGATGCAGAGATAAAAGAAACTGACTTTGTCCCCATTTTATATATTCATTCTCTCTGTCCCTTCCTTTATGACTTGACTGTGCTAGTCTGGCTATCTCTCTTTTACTCATACACCCCTCCCAGATACTTCCTTTGCAAAATATTATGATCATCTCTATCACTGCTATACGAAGGGAATTTTCAGGGATCTAAAAATAACTTCTGTAAAATCAGAGTGTTTTTTTGTTACTGCTGCAAAAACATGTCAATTTCACATCAGAACCTCTGGAATAGTTCTGGGGGCCTTGTAGGACCTCACAAAATTTCACTGGAAAAATGCAAATGCCTTGGGAATAACAAATTAGGACGTTGGGGGAAAAGCACAACATCTGCTCCATAAGCCAAAGGATGAGCTCTAACTTGAGCTAGTCACTTCTGAGGCTTGTAAAAAACAAAAATAGCCCCCTGCCCCCAACCCCAGCAATACCACCACATTCTCTACAATCCTCCTTCAATTTGTTCCATCACATGTTTCTCTTCTTCTGACTTGAGCTGGAGCTTTCAATCATAATAAGTAATATTTGGTAGTGTTCTACCCGGAGATTTTGGCTAAGGAAGTGCACGTGCGCGTGCCACACACACACACATCCTCCAAAAGCTTGTTTTTATATTTCTAAGCTAACATCTCTGATCAAACTGCTCAATTTTTCTTCTGGTTAGCCTTTCAATGATTGGACTAGTTTAGTGTTTATGACTCCCTTCCCAACTCCAATATTTCCTGACAGTGGGAGCATTTTATCTGGATACATGCTGTTTTATTTTCTATACCATATTGATACGAATACAGTCTGCACCAAAACATAGGCCACCCTACCATCCCTCAGCCTTACTAACTATGTGATCCTGGGCAAGTCACTTATCCTGTTTGTCTCAGTTTCCTCATCTGTAAAATGAGCTGAAGAAGGAAGAGCAAACTACTCCTGTATCTTTTCCAAGAAAAGCCCAAAAAGGGGTCATGAAGAGTTGGATATAACTGAAATGACTAAACAACAATGACTATATTAGTCTGAATACAGTCTGCTCCAGAATATAAGCCACCCTACCCAGCCGAGACAAAATGAGATTTCTTTGAAAGGAAAAAAAGCCCACATAAGTAAGCATTGGATGATAGCATTAGTTATAGGTTGCACTAAGATTTTTATGGAAGCCAGATTTGGGGACCAAACTGTGCCCTCTATTTGTACCGATGTATTATTAAGATGCTGGTAAAAATGTAAATGAGAATAAGCAAAATAAATCTCTACAATTATGAAATAATTGCATTGAACCTATTTAAACCTGTGGTATACCAGAAAATCCCAAAGTTATAATTCATTATTTTTGAAAAGATGGTTAACTCTGTTGCTACAGGGAGAAGATAATTCAAATGCCTGAATGAGTTAGTTTCATTTTCTCCGAGCTCTGATCCAAGTACTTTCCTTCATGTCCCCTACTCTCTGACCAAAAAGGAATCTTAACCCTTCCTAAATATACCTACAAGATTTCCTCCTTCTGTGTTTTTTGCTCATACTGTTCCTGTTACCTGAAATTTCCCTCCTCCCTAGCTTGGCTTATCTGATTTTTCCCCCTTCCCTCCCCTTTCCTCTCTCTTCTATTTTTTCTTTTCCTCTTCCCTCCTTTTTCTTTCCCTCTCCCTTTCACTCTCCTCCCTTCCACTCTTTTCTCCTCCCCTATTGTCAGGCTATCTTTAAACTTGTTTCCTTTCTAATACTTCTTACTGATTTATAAGAAAGTATTATTCATAATCTTCCACCATCTTTCTTGGTAAGATTTGAAGAGAAGTTTATACCTTGGTTTCTATATCTCTCCATGTGATGTACAGCAAATGTTTCCTAACTGAGGTAGTTTTCTTTGACTCAGTGGGACTCCTTGTTATGGCAATTGATTTACATTCATAAAACTTCTGCATGAAATTGTTATAATTTGCGTCAATATCCTTTCTTCTGCCCACATTCATTTTCCAGCACCAATAACTTGCTTAATTAAAAGCAATTAAGCACACCATATAATTTTTCTCATTTTTTTTCTTTTAGCTTTTTATTAATTTTGATGTTTTCCCTAAAAAGTTATTGGTTTGAATATTAACTGAGGAATAATGATTCATTTCTTGCTTTAAAAATATAATAAAATGCATTTTTATTATCTTATTTGGAGCTCGCCATGTCTATAATCTCCCAATTCTTTTCTCAAAGAATTTATGTTTCATCCATGTTGCTGTTGTTTGTCCTTGTTTTCTTGAAGAGGACCAAGTACTCTGTAAGTCTTGCCTCCCTCCTTACTCTTGGACAATATTTTCCAAAATATTTTTCATTATCCTGGCCTACTTCCATTTTCCCATTGAAGTACATGTTTATTTAAGTTGGAGGGTGATAATGAATTTTTTTTACAGCATTTCCCTCCCTCTTCATCCTCTCCAGCATTTTAAATTCATTTCCCAAACTTGTCTACTTTGCCTTTATACCCAGGTGGCCCATAGTATATTCCTGTGATAACATTCCTTCTGTTTCTCCTTCCACTGAACGCCACCGAAATGTTCTCTACCGTTCCCCACTCCTCCCAGTTTCTGGATTTCTTCACATGAGTGTGTCTTCTTAATAGATAATGCCACCCCCTTTTTTATTCCACTTTAAAAAAAAAATCTGTTCTTTACCTTTTGTACATGATATAACTTTGTCAGAGCCATATTTGAGTCCTAAATCCCATCTCAATAAATTTCAATAAGATCTATGAGATCAAATATGTCTCCCTGCCTTTGAACCTCTAGGTTACTTTGCTTATCATGCACACTTTTTGCTTCTGTGTGTAAACGTCTGAGACCATGGGTTTTATTTTTGGATTGTCTTTTGTGACTTACTCTTTAAGCAGTCAAAATTCGGGTTGTTTTTGTGTAATGTCAGTAAAACCAAGTGATCATTATCCTTTTGTACAGATTTGTGTAGCCTTATAGGAAAATATCATTAATAGTCAACTACCAATTATCATGTTCAATTGCCTACTTGTCAAAGAGAATATAATGTAGAGGGAAGAAAGGAAAAAGATTTACAATCAAGTATATGCTAGTGAATAAGAAATCCTCATAAATGCTAACTGCCTAATTAGTAATCATTGCATAATGGAACATAAAATAAATATAAATGTCCACACCTGAAAAAGAAGTAGTCATAGTGCAAAAATTAGGGAAATGAGGGCCAAATTGATAGCTGAAGGTTGACTAAAGTTATACTAAGTGGTTTTAAATAAAACATGTTCTTTATTCATACAGTTAATGCTATAACCAAAGTACCATATAGTGGCCTAAACAGACTCTTCTAATTTCTACCAAATCAAGTTCTATTTTCACTCCTATAGGTTTCTTAGTGTCTTTCTATACTTACCTGGAGGAGTAATTGGTACTGAGTACTCCAATATGCAAGGTTATTGACATTCTATAAGAAATTCTTAGAAAATTACAGAAATGCTGCAAGGCCTCAGGAAGTGCTTTCTTACATACAAAATAGTATTAATAGCTAGCACTTACTATACAGTGCTTTAATATTTGCTACACACTTTACAGATACAGTAGGCCCTGTTATTATCCTCATTTTATCGTTGAGTTAAAAGAAGCTGGGACAGGCTAAATGACTTACTCAGAATCCTAGAGCTAAGTGTCTGTGGCATAATTCAAACACAACTCTTTTTCATTGCAAATCCAGCACTCTATTGACTCAACCAAGCTGCGTCCATAAAAAGACAATCCATTTTGTCAGCATGCTTCCGGGATAGTTGATCATAATTGGTACAGAGCAATATTAATGAGCACTGCAAAGTCAATCAGTGACTAGCCTTCCTTTTATGTTTCCTTTTCTCTTTTAAGTTTCCTTCTGGGAAATGGAGGGTAAGGCAGACATTTGTACATATACCACCATATTTGCAAATACAAATTTGACTTGAATGAAGAATGCCCTGTATAAACCACAACAGTTTTACTTCTTGTAATGATAACGGTAATTTGAAGATCTTCCCTGCCCCTTAATAAGACAAATGTAACCACATGGAGGCTGTGGTGGGAGGAGTTTGATGAATGGGTGGAGCAGGAAGGGTAGAACAGAGCCCAAAGGAAGCTGGGAGTCAGAGCAGTTAGGGCAGAGGGCTAGGAGGACAAGGGACAGGCAAGTAGACTTGTGAGTGTTTGTTTATGGGAAGGTTTTGGGATTTGGGATGACATTGCTTCCTGCAGTGATAAGGTGTATTAACTTCTTTGTTGCTATGATGGATTCAGTTTTCTGATGTCTGAATAAATGTTTTGCTTCTGTCTTCTATATATATAGAGTCTGTTATATTTTACAATTCAGGATTATGCTGGCATATTTATAGCCACCGTAGGCTCTGTGAATATTGCATTGGCACTACACTGTCATACAGGGACTGGGAGTGGTGCCTATCTGGAATCTTCTCTTGTCCTTTCAAAGCCATATAACAGAACTAAACATTCTCTTTCCCCTTGCCTTCACAGGCAAGTGACTATGGACATTCATGAGCTTTGGAGCTCCAGTGATCTTGTGGAACCATGTATTGATGGTGGAAATAATTGGATGGTAGTCATGATACCTTATGAGTGTCAGGTCACCTGAGTAATGTGAGCAGTTCTGATCTGTAATGGTAATGGGCATTTAAAGATCTTCCCTGTCCCTTGTAATGGCAAACAAACAAATACTTAGCACCTTGTCTTTTTTATCAAGACTGTTAAAAAACTAAAACAAAAACAAAAACAAAAAACTTGTGAATCCAACAGTGGGAAGAACTTGCTGATGCAATAGGAAGGGGTGAGGCAGGGAGTAGCTAATGATCATATAGAAGGAGAAGCCCAGGCTGGAGAGAGAATTGAGAACAGAATATTGCCAACTCAATATTCTTTTGGTAGTAGAACTGAGAACTGAGAAGAGAATTGAGAAGAACTGAGAAATGAGAAGAGAGGGAAACTGGGAGGAAGCATGGCTGTGGCACCAGTACTTTGTCTGTCCATTTTGATGTTACTTTGTCAGATTCTTCTGCTGATAGAGGATGTTGCTGTTGTTACAAAAGCCCTGGGACCTTACTGCTGGTTTAGAAGCCCTGAAAGAGCATTTTCTTATTGTTTGTTTACAGAAGTCCTGGAGGAGGGTCTTACTGATGTTTTCAGAGGTCCAGGGACTATACTAATGATTTGTGTTGATTTCTCAGAACTTATTTTTGGATTTGCGCTGAATTCACAGACAAAAAGTGAATTGATGATGGTGCCAGCAATGTGAATGAATGTTATTTTGGCTTTGTTTTTCCAGAGACAGAAACTGTGAAGCGGGGTGGCTAGGTGTTACAGTGAATAGGGCATTGGCCCTGGAATCAGGAGGACCTGAGTTCAAATCTGGCCTCAGCCACTTGACACAATTACTAGCTGTGTGATTTTGGGCAAGTCACTTAACCCCAATTGCCCTCCAAAAGGCAAAAAAAAAATTGAAACTGTGAAGGACTTGAGGTGGACTAGACACTGTGACCTTCAATATGGAACAGGAACTGCACAAGGATCTGGACAGGGAACTGAGAGCTGCCTGCCCTTTAATCAATGTAACAGTTGGATAGATTTGGGCAGGAGCTGGGACAATGGAAGAGGAACCATGGAAGTCGAGAGTCTGCCTTGAGTCAAGATGAAAAGACCTTTCCTTGGGTATTTAATGCAAACTGAGAAAATCATGATTTACTGTGGCCTAGGGGTAGGAGGACTTTGTACTCTGTATCCTGTACTTTCTCAGGATGATTGAAATAAGGATGATTGGAAACTAATATCCAAAAAAACTTTTTGACTGAGAGATTAAGACAATGTGATCTAGGTGTAGAGAACCTTGACATTTGTACTTTGTGTCCATTAATGATTGAGTTAAGTACTTACTGAATGATATCTTTTGCTTAAAACTATGTGACCACTTTGTTGAAAACTATGTGGCCATTTTAGTGATAAGTTGTTATGTCATAACATTGTGAATGCTGCACTTTGGTTTCTGTCAATGTTTTGCCTTAGTTTATTACTGAATAATTAGAGAGTTCACTATACTATGTAATCAGAGCCTTGAAGCTGTTCACAGCAGCAGTCCTCTGGAAAACTGTTTGTGCTTGGCTTTTTACATAGTCCCCTCAAGCTAAAGAAAGAATCTAGATCATAGCACTGTATAATAGAGCTTTATTTACTCAATCTAAAAGTTGAAATGGCAGTCATTGCATTAGGAGCTGTACTAGAAGTGATGAACCTGGTTTGTTTGTTTGTCAGTTGTTTTTTGGGTTCTTTGTTGGTTTATCTGTTTGTAGGTTGAATTTTTTAGTAAGATGTAAGATATAAGGATTTCTTTGCATTGATCACTACTCACCTTTGAAAACTTCCTTTTTCTTCAATCCCTTCAACTTTCATTGTTACACAATGCCTGGAGGTTGGGTTGTTGGGTGTCTGCAGCCTACTAGAGTTCATATAGAGTTTGGCTGGGTTCAAGTCCCTTTCTCTGAGTAATCCATTCAGGGTTCAGGACTAGTTCTAGCTGCTTGGGCATCTTCCCCTCTAACCTGAGCACCATTGATAGCATGACTTCTGTGTGAATCTTCCTTTCTTCCTCCTTCTTTCCTTAGAGTAGTTAGGCAGAAGCAGTATCTACTACCTCTTTTGGGGTAATGGTGTTGGGGAGTGGTCAGTCAGTCAACTAACATTTATTAAGCTCCCACTGTGTGCCAAATATTGTCCAGGCAGTGATTTAGGCAGTGTCACTGTCATGAGAGATCCCTATGGCTGGACCCTGAATCACATGTCTATAAGTTGTTTGTTTATTTGTTTTTTTGCACAGAGTTGGTTAGGGATGCTCTTCTTATCTTGTGGATTTAACTCTCACTACTCCACATCTAAAATATAATTCTTTTCTTTTGAAGTATTGGCCTTAGCAGAGTTTGTTGAAAGCAACTATCTTGCTTGTTAAGCAACCAAGATTACGGCTAAAAGAAGAGCAAACATTGCAGAAGTTTTTTCTAGTAAATACTGATACTATCTAATCACTGCTGGGAAAAGATTTCATTCTATATCAGTTCCTTACTCATTCCTGACTGACTTCCTCATGACAGGCATTGTCCTTGATCTTAGACAAGATCTAGCTCTATCAATAGGAGATTATGTTGATGAAGACTGGTGTTTCAGGATGTCTACACTTTATCCCCTCAGTTCTTGGCCCATGGTTAGTAATCAGGGGTCTCTGGAAGTTACTCTCTTCTTAGAAACTCTGAGATAAACCTCTCCTCCTGGGTTTCAATTCTTTAAGGAGAGGAGTATCTGGACACAGGCCTATTCGGGGAAGTTATATCTTTTTCTTCTCTTTCCGGGAATAAAAATGTGCCTCCCATCTGGACTCTGCCAGAGAGCCCTGGGCTCTGATAAATTATAATATATGTATGTGTATGTATATGTATATATTCACATACATGCACATATGCACACATGCATATATGTGTGTATATATGCACATATGCATATATGTAGAGTGCATATTTCTTATTCACTAGCACACACAAATATATGTGTGTATATATGCATATATGTATAGTGCGTATTTCTTATTTACTAGCACATACACACACATATATGTATATATATATATAGTGAATAAGGAATATACATATTCATATGTGTGTGTGTGTCCTTATTTTACCTAGAACCAGGCCTCCATATAATTTCCTTTATTTCCTGGCCATGTTGCTATACATACTGCCCTCTTCCTATATCCTTTCCTTTTATCTAATTATCTTCCCCCATTAAAATGTAAACTCCTTGAAGGGAAGAGATTCCTTGCTTGATCATATTTTTCTTCCCAGCATTGGTACATAGTAAGTATTTAACAATTTTTTTTCATTCATTCATTTACCATTCATTCATTCATGGGAAATTGTTGCCTCTGTCTACCATCTTAGACCAGCACCTGGGGCCAACTCACCTTCAAAAATGACTCAAACTTGCTTAGACCTCAGGTAGCTTTTTTCATGTGATTGATCTTTTTTCAGGTATATGATGACTATCACAACACTGATTTATTTTCTTATGGAAAAGAAATCCTCAGTCACAATGTACTCCTGTACAATACTATGACTTATAGACAACATTCCCTCCTAGCCCCATTCCTCACGTCTAGGCTACAAAACTATTACTGCTACTATTTGATCTTAGAAATCCCCTCAACACACCAAGTCTCCTGTCATAGGAACATCCTTACAGCCTACTCGACCTGGGATATCCTTCTCGAAGGCTTTTCCTTGTTCTCCCATTGGTAAGTTCCAAAGGGGCCAAAGTCACCCTTCATTCTCATTCCAGTTTTGCTCCAGATGTCTGGACTTAATAACTATGCCTCTGCCCCAAGTGCCTTTATCCTTCTTGCCTCTTTTCAGCATTTTTTTCTCGGCATGTAGCCTTCTGTTATAAAAATGTAAGGTCCTTGGAAGCAGGCACTGTTTTACTTTTTACCTATATTTGTATTTCTATTAACTGCTTAAGAAATGCTTGTTTCTTTCCTTCCTATCTTCTTCACTCACAAAGAAAAGGGAAGGCAATGTTCTCTCATTGTAATAAAATGGCAACAGGCCACCTAGATCAAATTGTTAGAGAAAGTGAAAGACATATTGTTGTTATTCTTTAGTTGTTTTTAATTGTGTCCAGCACTTCATGACTCCATTGGGGTTTTCTTAGCAAAGATACTGGAGTGTTATGCTGTTTCCTTTTCAACCTCATTTCACAGATGAGGAAATGAAGGGACTTGGGTTAAGGGACTTGCCCAGGGTCACAAAACCAGTAAGTGTCTGAGGTCATATTTCAACTCAAGTCTTCCTTACTCCAAGCCTGATATTTTATCCACAGTGCAACCTAGCCGTCCTAAGACACTTAAATGTGGAAACCCTAAGTTAGTCTTTAAGGAGAGCAATAGCTTATATACCTGACCATTTGCCTTCCATGTCATGCTCCATTTGTCTCCAGCCCAAACTCTAGCCTCCTCTGGGAGGAGGAGTCATGCCTTCTATTCAATGATGAACATTCTCACACTTGGTCATATGTACCAACAAATCTTAGTGATTCTGATTGTGATTTTGTCATTCTTAGTGATTCTGAACCCCTGTTACCATCCAAACCCAATTCCTTTTCCCCATCCCCCTCAACCCTGCCACCCGTCCCACTGTGCTCTCTAGAATGATTGTCCCATAGGCAACAAACCACAATTTATCCTAAATCTTTTCCTCTCCACGTTTTCCATCTTCTAGTTGTTACTGAGAATTGCCCTCTCTTCTTTCCTCCTTTACCATGACACAGTCTCTTTGGACACCCTCTCCAGCCCTGCACCTTCAGTTATTCTCTTTGGCTCATTGGTCTACGGAGGGGAGGTGGAATATTCTTTGCCACCTCTCAGTTCTCCACCTACTTCCATCATTCAGTTATCTCTCTTCCATCGATATTCATCGAATTTATCTCTACTATCCAATCAAAACCCTGGTAGCTATTGTCTATCGACCTCCAGGTTGTTCACCTTCCTTCCTCAATGAGTTTGGCATCAGACTCACAATTTATCTCTCCTTCCCAACTCTTGCCTTCTTACTTAGGGATTTAAACTTACATATTGATTGTCCTTTAAGCATCTTACCACTCATTTTCTGAACCTACTCCCTTTCCATGGCCTTTTCTTCTGCCCCAGCTCAGCTGCAAAACAAAAATGGCCATATGATTGAGTCTGCCATCACACACAAACAACACCACCTCAGTGTTCAAGAACCCTGAAATCCCCTTTTTGACCATAATCCATTGACTTTTCACCTTTCCCTCTCCCTTCCCTTACCAAACCCTGCCTCACTATTGCTGGGCAATCCTACTACACATCTATTATCAAATCATTATCTCACTCTCCATAGCAGCTTTTCAAAACCTTTTCATCCCTCCTCAAACCTTCCATGGACCTCCTTCCTTCATCTTCAGCCTAGAACCTTGTTTCATATTTTATAGAAAAAATGATTTGTCATGACCTCTCCTTCCTTTTTCTTTATCTTGTTTCACTCAGATAACTTCTGCCACTATCTTCTCCTTCACCTTTATCTCATAAGAAGAGGTGACCTTATTCCTTACCAAAGCTAATCCCTCAACCTGCACAAGCAATCCCATTCCATCCTACCCCCTTCCATGAATTCCCTCCTCTATCATTCCTATTCTACAATTGATTTTTAATCTCTTCTTGTGTACTGGCTCCTTACTTACTGTCTATGCCCATGTCTCCCCCCACAAAAAATCCTCATTTGATCCTTTTCCTATTCCCACTATAGTCTCCTTTGTGTATAAACTCCTTGAAAAGCCACTTCTCTATGAGAAGTGGCTCCATTTTCTCTCCTCTCACTCACTTCTTGAGCCCTTACAGTTTGACTTTCAACTTCATTGTTCTCTGGAAACTGTTTTCTCCAAGTTACTAATGAGCTCTCAATTGCCAAACCCAACAACTTTTTTCAGTCCTCATTCTCCTCTACCTCTCTTTAGCCTTTAACATCCTCTTCTCCTTGTTGCTTTCTTCTCTTTACCCTTCTCCTCTCTCTCTCTCTCTCTCTCTCTCTCTCTCTCTCTCTCTCTCTCTCTCTTTCTCTCTCTCTCTCTCTCTCCACACACATGTGTATATGTATATATTTATGTATGTGTATATATGTATAGAGATACATAGGTTCCTCCTGGAGCCTTCATTCTGTGAAGGGGCCAAAGTCACCCTTCATTCTCATCCTGGTTCTGTTCCTGAAATCTGGACATAATAACTATGCCTCTATACCAAGTGCCTTCATCCCCCTTTCTTCTCTTCATAGGTATATATATTTGTATACACATTAGTATTCCTCATACTAAAGGAAGCATGCATTATTCCCACATGATTTCTCAGAGGGGAAGAGATGTTTTTGTTTTTTGTATTTGTACCCCCAACCCCTAGCATATTACCTTGTATATAGTAGGAGCTTGATAAATGTTTGTTGAATTGAAGCTAATTGTGGTGGCAGAGCCGAGGCAAAGTCAAGCTTTTTCTCCCTAGCAGCTTTCTAATACTATTTCTGTGACACTTGAATTCTTACTTTCTCCAAGCAGTTTTCTTGGTCTGAGGTTTGTTTTGTTTTGTTTTGTTTTGGGGGCGCTATTATCTATAGGAATGCAAAACAAAACAAAGCAAAAATCCCCAAAGACTGCTTTAAAAAATCCACTGAAAGGTTTCCATTTCATTTTTCATTACAGCATGCTAGAGGGATTCATTTTTATCTTGTTCATATCATAAAACTTCTTCAAACGTTAATGACTCCAAATCAGTGCTTTGTTCTCAGAGAAGGGCATGACCAGAACATTGAGGGGGCTGGATTCTGCAGTGGGAAATCAGCTGGGCCATTTGTTCCAAAAGAAATGAGAGCTCAGTATGAGGGAATTGTTCCTGGGGGTGGCAGAGAGGGCTTCCTTTACCTTTTTTCCTTAATCCCTGTGCTCTATGAGACCTCCCCTCCTAGCCTTTCCCTTTCCCTCATGCTGTTACTACCCACAGGAATTCAATAGGTACCCTGATTAAATATTAAAACAACCAAAAAGTTAAATAAGCCAAACCTAAAATATAGAAATTCTTTTTCTCTTCCCTTTTCCCTTTTCAATATCTGTTGTCTTTGCATTTCATTGCAAACTCCTGGTGGGTAGACACCATGTCATTTGGAATGCAATCCTCCCCATACCACCATGATGCCCTGCCAATGAGGGGGCATATATTAGAACCTTATGTTTTTATAGGATTTTATCATTTGTAATGTACTTTGCATGTGTATTGTTTCATTGGAGTCTAATAGCAATCCTGTGTGGCAAGCCATATGAGTATTATGAACCTCCTTTTATAGGAGAAAACTGAGCTCAGAAAAATTAAGTGATTTGGTCCAGGTGACACAGCTAGTAAGAACTAGGGGCAGAAATGAGACTCAGACCCCAGGATCCTTGTTTCCTTCCAATGCTGTTTCTGTTACCCTGAAATTTTTATATAATGCCAAATAAGTCACTTAATCTCTGAACCTTTGTTTACTCATCTGTGGAGTGATGGAGTGTGGCTTAGGTCAATAGTCACGAACATTTTTTGTGCATAATCCATCATTCCATACTAAAAGACGTGTACCTAACCCCCATTCTCTTTCCAGGATGTACTTTCACATTTTATTGGAGCTAAGTAAAGACCATAGTAGTACTGGGGGAAGGAAACAAGCATTCACTAAATGCTTACTATGTGTAAGTTAGTGCTAAATACTTTACAAATTTTATTTCATTTTTTTTCTCACAACTCTAAGAAATAGTTGCTATTATTATTATCCCCAGTTTTCGGCTGAGGAAACTGAGGCAAACAAAGGTTAAGTGACTTGGCTAGGGTCATACAGCTAGTGTCTGAGGCCAAATTTGAACTCAAATTTTCATGATTCCAGGCCCAGTGCTCCATCCACTGTGAAACCTAGCTACCTCAAGGTGGTCAAAACGGATTTGTAGATTCCATGCAATAACTTTGCAGCTTTCAGGTATCCTTGGGCCAGAGGTTGGGAACTAATGGGCTAGATGATATCTGAGGTACCTGGCACATAGGTAATGCTAAATGATTATTGATTGATCGAGATCCCTTTTAGTCCTGAATATACACATAATACACGTACATATACATATGTATGTATGCACACATTTGTACGTGTATACATGTATACACATCTGTATATGATGGAAAAGATTACAAGGGAAGCAAGTAACTAAGAAAAAAATTTTGCAGCATATTTTTCTGATAAAGGTCTCATTTCCAAGATATACAGGAAATGATTCAAATTTATAAGAATAAAAGTCACTCCCCAACTGATAATGATTAAAAGATATAAGCAGGCAGCTTTCAAAGGAAGAATACAAGCTATTAAAAGCCATGAAGAAATGTTTCAAATCACTAGTAATTATATGAATGTAAATGAAGGCAGTTCTGTGGTTCTACCCCATACCCATCGGAATGGCAAAGTTGACAAAAAAGGAAAATGAAAAATATTGAAAGGGTTGTGAGAAAACAGGTATATTAACATATTGTTGATGGAGCTATGAATTGGTATGGCCATTCTAGAAAATATTGGAAGTATGTCCCCAAAATCACTAAATTGTATATGCATTTTGACTCAGGGATACTACTACTAGGTCTATAACTCAAGGACATAAAAAAGGAGCAATATGTACACAAATATTTACAACAGCTCTCCTTGTAGTGTCAAAGAACTGGAAACTAATGGGGTACCCATTAACTGGGTTATCAAATTATGGCATTCTAATAATAATAATAATGCTTTATGCACATTGAAATCCCAACCCACTAATCTCTATCAAATTTACCTCTCCACACAGTTAATTCTGTTGTTCACAATCTTGATTTCCTGTCCTGTTTCTTTTCTATATGATTCTTTTTATTAAGTAGAACCAGAAATTGAACTGCAAATATATTTTGAGGAAAAGATATAGATTTGACTGACTTTTTCATTTGGATTAAATTTTAATTAATATTTCCATAGCTGATTGGATGCAATGCATTTTAGAGTGGATAAAACAATTCACCGAAGAATCATTAGTCCACAGAAAATGTAATAGTATTGACAACCATTGGGCAGTGATTTTTTTTTTCTCACTCAAGGGAATGCTCAAAATGAAGATTAGCAAAACAGGAGAGCAGACAAGGACAGCTGACATCAGACCTCACCCTCCTGGTATTTGACATCATAGCCTGATACCCTGGAACTCCACACATAATCTGTTGTCCACTCCTTGGCTTCACAGACTGAAGCAGAATTCTGTGCCAACTTAACTTAGTCCAGTGATTGATATGATGTCTAGTGAATGAAGCCACTCTCCACTATAAGGGTAACTTTCTCAGACAAACTGATCATTTGTTTTTAAAACTCACACTAGTTCAGCAGTTTAATAAACAGTGGGGTTGGTGGCAATTATTTTGGATCCCAGCTCAGTTTATTATGGTATTCAGTTTGGGACATTTAATTAATGACACCACTGAGATTTCTAAGCAGTAGCTCATAGAGAGCTTTTTGTGTTTGTTTTCACTTGTTTGAGGATTATATAGTGCTGTTCTGGACCATAGACTAAACGACACATTCACATATCTATTTATGACTTCTTATACTCTATTCAGGCAAATTCTAGTTCATTTAACTTTTTATATTTCCTTCCATTTTAAGGGCTCATGAATTTCATTCCAGAAAGGTTTTCAAAGAATCATTCTTTTCATCTGGGTTCTTATGTCTACTGAACAAATCTTCTACTCTCCATTTACTGATTCTTCATTTCATTCCTCATGGTGATCATTCTAGACTTTTCCCTCTATCATGAAGCCTTCAACTATACTGCTATCCCCAACACTCTGAAAATGTAATTAAAAAAAATTAACTTCAACAAGAAGATTGAGGCCAACTAATGGGAACTTTCTTACCCCTCCCCCACTCTGAATATTTTCTCAGAATCATCATTTATAATCTTCCTACTCTGTTGTCTATGCTATGGAAAGACCTACACTATGTGTACCTTGGATGTAATCCCATCTGGACTCTTTTAAGGTCTCATTACAGCAGATGCTCTCCCTGTCTCTGTCTCTCTGTCTCTCTCCCTCTCTCTCTCTTTCCTTTAACTCTCTTTTCTTCTTCTTTTTTTTTGGGGGGGGGGCAATTGGGGTTAAGTGACTTACCCAAGGTCACACGGCTATTTTTTGTGTTAAGTGTCTTAGGCAGGATCTGAACCCAGGTCTTCCTGACTCTAGGGCCGGTACTCTATTCACTGCATCACCTAGCCACCCCACCTCTCTTTTTTTCTTTAACTCTTATCTGTTTATAAATATACTCTGGTCTTCCCAGTCCTAAAAGAAGTTTTCCCTGGACTCTTCTACATACATTTAGCTACTATCCCATCTCTCTTATTCTCTTCACTGAGATATTTTTTTTTTGGGGGGGGGATGTTTATACCTGACCCTTCTATTTCCTAATCACTCACTCTCTTTTCAACAATGTGCAATTAGATTTTTGTCTCCACTGTTCTATGGAAGCTTATTTTAGTAAAATGATCTAGTCATCAAATACAATTCTTTTTTTCATTCTTTATTCCCAATCTCTCTTCCTTTTTTTTTGCCTTTTTTGATCACCTTCTCCTTCTGGATATGACCCTTTTTTTCCTGGCCATGAAGACACTTTATTCTTCTAGCTCTAATTCCTCTCTGCTTATTCCTTTGTCATTTCCTTTAAATTACTTTTCATCCTCTTTCTGATCTCATCAGGTGAGTGCTCCCAAAGGTTCTGTCCTTGGTCTGCTCTCTTCTGATATGCTGCTTCTTTCAGCAATGTCATTCAATACCATGGCTGCAAATATCACCTCTATTCAGGTGACTCCCAACTTTGTACACATAATTCGAAGGTCAACATAAAGCAACAGAAAAGAGCTCTGGATTTGGAGTAAGAAAGCCTGGGGTACAATCCCAACTGTAATGTGGACTGCCTATGTAGCTTATCTCATCTCCTTAAAGTCCTTTCCTGATTTCTCCAGTTGCTAGTGTCCATCTCAAATCACTGTATCCTATCTATCTATCTGTCTGTCTCTCTATCATCTATTTCTCCATCTCTAAATGTCCCTCTGTGTTATATAACTCTATCATCTCCCCCTCTATCATCTGTCTTTACCATCTATCTCTATCATCATTCTAACACATAGATAGTCTGTCTATCAGGGGCAGAGCCAAGATGGCAGAGTAGAAACAGCACTTCCAAGGTGCTCTCCCCCAGACAACTTCCAAACCATGTAAAAACGGACTCTGAACAACTTCTGGAGCCCCAGCACCCACAGAATGACACAGAGAAGCTAACCTCCCGCTGAGGACAGCCCAGCAGCCCTGCAGGGAGTGGCCAGCGCAGCGCTCTGAGAGCTGACAGTGCAGTGAGCGGGGAGCCAAACCCAGGTTCGCATGAGCTGTGGTTTAAGCCCCTGAGCTGCTGGGCCAGCAGCCAGCTGGAGGAACCCCAGAACCCCAGCAGCTATGGTGATTCCAGAATTATCAACACAGATATGCCTAGGACAAAGTGAGAGGTTAGTGCCCTATGGACTTTGGGAACAGTATTTGGGGAACTCATCAGCTTCCTCCCCTGGGGGCTAGAAGCCACTGAAGAGCCGTGGCACAGACGCCAATTTGCAGCTTCAGTTGCAGCTTCAGCTCCTGGTCTGCAAACTGTAGAGAGATCCAGCAATCAGTCTTGGGGGTTAATCACTCTTGCTTTTACCTACTTTGATATGGATTGTGATCTGGGGGGGAGGTCTGGGGTGGGTATCCAACTTGCCAGAGCATGTGGAGGCTTTACAGAGGCAACCCAACTCCGGAAGTTGTGAAGACCCCAATGTTCAGGACAGAAGCTCCCCTGTCTGGTGGCAGAGTCCTATTGTGGCAACAAGCCCAAAAGTCAAGTAATTAAGTAGCATGCCTAGACAAAGGAAACAAAATAAACAGAAAAATGCAACTTTAGACTCCTATTTTGGGGGCAAAGAGGATCGAAGCATGGAACAGGAGGAGGACTGTGAGGTCAGAAATCCTGCTCCAAAAGCCTCAAATGAAAATATGAGCGGGTTACAGTCCATAGAGGAACTTAAGAAGCAAATAAGAAAAGTGGAGGAAAAATTGGGAGGAGAAATGAGAAGGATGCAGGAAAAGTATGAAATGAGAGTCAACAGCCCTTCTGAGGAAAATAACACCTTAAAAATAGACTATTAATGGCAAAGGGTTCAAAAAAATAGACGATCAAATGACAAAGGAGGCTCAAAAGGGCAATGAGGAGAAGAATGCCTTAAAAAGCCAAATTTGCCAGATGGAAAAAGAATCTCAAAAGCTCACTGAGGAGATTCATTCCTTCAGAGTTAGACTGGAGTAAATGGAAGCTAATGACTTTATGAGAAATCAAGATGCTGTTAAACAGATCCAAACAAATGAAAGAATAGAAGGCAATGTGAAATATCTTGTGGGAAAAACCCCTGACCTGGAAAATAGATCCAGGAGAGACAATTTAAAAATTATTGGACTACCTGAAAGCCATGATCAAAGAAAGAACCTAGAAATCACCCTTCAAGAAATTCTCAAGGAAAATTGCCCTGATGTTTTAGACCCAGAGGGCAAAATAGAGTTTGAAAGAATCCACAGATCACCTCCTGAAAAAGATCCCAAAAAGAAAACTCCTAGGAATATTATAGCCAAGTTCCAGAATTCCCATATCAAGGAGAAAATACTCCAAGCAGTCAGGAAGAAACAATTTCAATACTGTGAAAACACAATCAGAATAGCAAAGGATCTGGCATCTTCTACACTGAGGGATCAAATTGCCCTGATGTTTTAGACCTAGCGGGTAAAATAGAGTTTGAAAGAATCCACAGATCACCTCCTGAAAAAGATCACAAAAAGAAAACTCCTAGGAATATTATAGCCAAGTTCCAGAACTCCCAGATCAAGGAGAAAATACTCCAAGCAGTCAGGAAGAAACAATTTCAATACTGTGAAAACACAATCAGAATAGCAAAGGATCTGGCATCTTCTACACTGAGGGATCGAAGGGCATGGAATATGATATTCCAGAGGGCAAAAGAGCTGGGATTGAACCCAAGAATCACCTACCCAACAAAACTGAGTATTTTGTTTCAGGGGAAAATATGGTCATTCAGTGGAATAGAGGACTTTCAAGCATTCTTGAGGAATAAACCAGAATTGAATAGAAAATTTGACATTCAGACACTAGAAGCAAGTGATGCTTGAGAAGGTAATCAGGGAAAAGAAATCAAAAGGAGCTTATCAAAGTTGAACTATTTATATTCCTACATGCAATAACAATAACTGTGACTGATGAAACCTTTCTCAGTATGAAAATAGTGGAAGAAGGGTATATGGGCATATGAATGCATATGTGAATGTGTGTATATATGTTTACAGTTATACATGGATAGAGGGCACAGGTTGAATTTGGTGGGAAGGGATGATACTTAAGGGGTGAAGTTATGAGGTGAGAGAGGAAAGTGGCAAGAGGAGATGGGGAGAGACAGGGTAGGGTAAATTATCTCATGTAGAAGAAGCAAGGGGAAGTGGTTGCAGGGGAGGGGAAGAACAAGAAGGCAAAAAGGCAAAACCATATTCTCATTCAATTTGGCTCAGGGAGAGAATGACATACATACTAAATGTGATATCTCACCCTACTGGAGAGTAGGGGGAAGGGGGATGAGAGGGGGGATGATGGAGAAGAGGGAATTTTCAGGGGAGGGGAGGTTGGAAGTACCCACTTTTGAAGAGGGACAGGATCAAAGTAGGAAATGGACCAGGTGGGGGTGGGATGGGTGGGAGGGAAATATAAGCAGCCTTTTAAAATATATCTACTATGGTAATGTTTTGCATAGCTATACATGTACAACGTATACGGAATTGCTTATCTTCCCAGAGGGAATGGGTGACAAGGGAGGAAGGGAATGGATCTAACATTCGAAGTTTTAAAATTAAATGTTTCAAATATATATAAATACTACTAGTAATGCTATTTTGAATGTAATTGGGAGATAAGATGTGCAGGCATTGGGGCACAGAGATTCACCTTACCCTAATGGTAAAGTTGAAGGGGGCATGGGCGAAGATATGGGAGACAGCAGATTGGATGTGAGGATATCTTGTGGGACTGCTATTCTAGGGTGGTGGGTAGGGGAAAAATGGGGAAAAATTGTAACTCAAAATCTGGTGGAAATGAATGATGTAAACCAGAAGTTAATAAAGCATTTGTTTAAAAAAAAGATAGTCTGTCTATCATTTATCTACCTCTATCAGCTATTTACCTATCATCCATCCATCCATCCTATCTATCTATCTATCTATCTATCTATCTATCTATCTATCATCTATCATCTACCTACATAGATAGAAATGTCCATACTGTATTTCCTTATTTGTTAATATATTGCATCCCCCAGTACAATGTAAACTTTTTGAGGGTAAGGATTGTCTCACTTTTGGGTTTGTATCCCTAGCACCTAGCATGGTGTTTGGCATACAGTAAGCACTTCATATATGTGTGTTGATTGATTGGCTGTATAAGCTGGGGCAAAACTTTTTAGTTCTTTGGACATCATTTTCCTCATATGTAAGTTACGAATGCTGGACTAGATGATGCCTGTCATTCTTTTCAGCTGCACACCTCTGATCCTTTGATCAGCTTTGTCATGTTTAGAAGGATACCTTGCCAGAAGGTTGATCAACCATAAGACTGTATCCAAACTGACAGCCTACAGTCGATTGAAAATGGAAAAATATAGTTAAAACTTGAAACTTAGTCTGAACTCTAAACACCCAAATATTTCAAAGAGGACCAGTGACATCACCTACCAGAGTTCAGCTAAACTGACTTCTATCCCTTCCTCACACATTCTACTTCTCCCATCTCTTTGTCTTCTCACTATGCCTGGAATGTACTGCCCCTTACTTCTGCCTCACAGAATCCCTCACTTCCTTGAAAATGTAGCTAAAGAACTGCCTTTCACATGAAAAGTTTTCTTCATGCCCTCAATTGCTAGGACCACCTTACTAACTTGGATTTAACTACCTTATTTTATTTTGTGTTCATTTGGCACCTGTGTGAATGTGTTTGTACATGTTTCCCTTGATAGAATGTAAGCTCCCTGAGGGTAAGAGCTCTTCCATTCCTTGTCTTTATATCCTCAGTGCTTAACATGTAGCTGGTGTTCAGTCTATGCTTATTGATAGACTGATCTCTTTATCTTGTTTTACAAGAATATCATGGAGGGAGCAAGCATTTATTTAGTGTCTACTATGTACCAGGTACTGGGCTAAATACTTTGCAAATATTTTTTTAATCTCATTTGACCCTCACAACAACCCTGACAGGGAGGTGTTCCAATTATCCCAATTTTACAGTTGAGGAAACTGAGGTGACACAGTTAAGTAAATTGCCCAGTGTCACACCTATTTTGCTGAAATCCAGGTATATAAATCTAGAACACTTGTTTAATCTCCCATCATAAAGAAAATGAGGCTACCCTCATAGGACTTGTTCACAATGACCTCACCCTAGCTTTGAATAATCACTATTTCCCTTCAAAGCACCTCCCTTCCTCTTTACTGCAACAAAAGAAATTTATGCGTGAACCCAAAGTTGTTGACCAATTGCTAGCACTTTTTGTATTTTGTTTAAAGTAGGTGGGGATGTGATGGTGTAGGCAGTGTCAAGGCTCTGCCAAACCCTGGAAACTACTTAGTAGGCCATCATTATGCAAACTTATTCAGTCTACCTAATGGAGTCATTCATCTATCATGTGTCTTTAGTTCACACCACGTGCACGTGTGTCTGTGCGTGCACACACACACACACACAGAACAACTGTGTCGTATCTCAACTCTATATCTCTCCTGAAGCCCCCCCCCATCGTGATACACATATGGTAGGTGTTTAATAAATATTTATTGAATGAAGCAGTTTTTCCATAATTCACAGACCCATCTTTTTATGCTATGCCCCATGATAACATCTTTTAAGTGATGGGGAATGCATAAATGTCTTCCCTACACATGTGTTGAATACTTTCTCTAGAATTCTCTTTGAAACAATTTCTTCAGAGTCCTTTATGGATAAAATAATGTTTCTTATGTCACTCATCTTTTATTTTAGTGCTTGACACATACTAAGTATTTAGGGTTTTTAACAATTCATTCTTTATATCTATTTACATAACTTATAATGTTTCATTAAAAAAATTAACCCTTATTTCTGGACTATCTGTATTTCTCTAGAAACATATGGGTCAACAGACACATCCCTCATTCAGATATTGGAATTGTTTACTATTGTCTTGACTATGTGATAGATACCTATTGGGAATTCATGAACTATTAAAGGATAATTATTAGTGTGTCTACATGGACCTTTATGATGGGTTTTTGGTGCCAGAGTTTTAACCATCTCCAATTTTTTCCCTAATATTCCATCAATCCCAAACCTCACTATCCTAATTATCCTTTGTTTTTAAATTTTAAAAGGGTGTATAGTCTAAGACTAATTTAATCCATGTGCTCCTGTTTTGTTTACCCAGAAATCATTTCACTCTTACTTTGCCATAGTTATTTGATATTGAATAAACCTATTTGATTGCGTTTGTCCATTTTTAAGGGTCTTTTTTTTCTTCTTAAAAGCAAGAAATTAGACTTTACTTTTGCTATAAGCAAACTGTTTCCAATATGGAAAACTGGAAACTGGAAACGTCAACCCCCTAGTGCTCTCTGGGTTCTTAATTCCCGGCATATCTCCTGACCCTAGTGCTGACAAATGAAAATATTATAGAACTATTTGCAAGGATAAATAATACAAACATTATGAAAGATTTGATGGAAGATATCCTTTGCAAAGTAATCAATTAGAAAACTTCTTATGTTGCTGTTTTTTAGCTTCATAATGTTACCAAATGCAAAATTCTTCCTTTCCTTGAGCTAATTAAATCATTTCACCTAGCAAATACATTAAATGAGTGGATAAGTTATTTTGTCAATTATAAATACCCAAATTAACTATAAAGGACATATGAAGAAATAGGCTATCTGCATCCAGAGAAAGATGAACTAATTAATAGAATTATGTACAGAATAATTTTACACATATGTATATACACACACATATATATGTATATATTTATCTGATGGTAGTTATGTCTGGGGGGGAAGAGGGAAGAAATAAATAAATTTACATGATAATTGTTTTTGTTTATTTGAAAAGAATAGCAAGTTGTACATAATAGATTTGCAGTTTCATGTACAATCATCTTTTTATTGTACTATGTGATGGAAAGGCTTGTTTTGTTCCATAAGTTAAAATTAAGAAAAACAAATGTGTATTTCTTTTCTTTCAAAAATATATTTTTTATTGTTTTCTGGTTCTTACATTGCTATATTATCTCATGTATTTCCATTTCTTCCCTTCTCCCTTAGAGCTATCCCATATAATAAATGTTATTTTTTTAGAAAGGAAAAAAAAGCCCAGCTTGTAGATACATTGACAAAATCCAAAAAAATATGCAACACATAACACTTGTAGACATCCCACCTCCACCAAAGGGTAGTGAATCTGTTCAGATGAATCCTTCATTCGAGTCCCACTTGATCTTCTTACTTTTGTTACATTGTGACTTTTTTGTGTATCATTCTTTCCATTTATATTGTTGCAGTCACTATACATTGTTTTCTTGGCTCTGCTTACTTCACTCTGCATCAATTCATATAGATCTTTCTCTGCTTCTCTACATTCATGGTACACATCATGTCTTGGTAGTATTTCATTAAATTCGTGCACCACAATTTGTTTAACCATTCTCCATCGGCTGGGCAATCTACTTTGTTTCCTACTCTTAGCTATCACAAAAAGTGCTGCTAAATATATTTTATAGTATATATGGACTTTTTTTTTTCTGATAACAAGTGTGTGTTTCATAGGACCACAGATTTAGAAAGAGGCCTCAGAGGCTATCTTATTCAGCCCTCTCATTTTATGGATGAGAAAACTGAGGTTTCAATCTCATTATTTTATAATAGAAACATATAATAAGGAACCTTATAAATATGAACTGGCAGAACTGGGTTATTATGAGCTTTATTATCTCATTTCTTTACTCTCTTGGGCAATATTTTATAGCCTTATCATTATTATCTGACTGTAAACTATGTACACAATGAGAAAAAAATATGCCTCTTCCCATTTCCAAGCAGGTCTGTCAGCAGCCTCTGGGTTGGGATGAGATGGGAGGTGCGGAAGAATTTCTTATCCCTTTGTTGAGATTTCTCCTGCCTGTGTCCTCCTTCTGACTGAGTGAATTAGAAAAAAAGAGCAGGACAATTTCAACATTTAGCCATTATTTATGAAGCTGAGGCAAAAATGTCATATCACATTCAAAGTCCCATCACATTGCCTTGCAAAGGACTGAGATGCAGGGAGTTGAGAGTTATATAGAAAAGAGAAAACTGCAAGGCTCTGCACCATTTTGAATGAAAGCTGACTTCTAGACTCACTAAAGAATCTTTGATTTTGAATTGCTGTGGTTATTAAAGAAGGCAGTTTGAGTTGGAGAGTAGAAGTATATATGCTTATTATTCTCAAATGTGAATGAATGTCTCATATTTGACTAAATTACATAGACTCATGAAAAATAAATTAGGAAAAATATGAACAATGTATGTTTAGTGCCCACAGTTCAATTTAAGATTACCTGTTGGGGCAGCTGGGTGGCGCAGTGAGTGGAGTGCTGGCCCTGGAGTCAGAGGGACCTGAGTTCGGATCCGGCCTCAGACACTTAACGCACACACAAACAAAGGCCTAGCCGTGTGACCTTGGGCAAGTTACTTGATCCCAATTGCCCTCCAAAAAGCAAAAAAAAAAAAAAAAGATTACCTGTTACGTATGAGTGGGGCATACAGTGACAATTATCATAACAACAGTGAGATCTGGAGCTGGTTAACATGAATATAAGAAAAGACATCATGTTATGGTAACTGTTTCTGAGAAGGAGAAGTCCTATTCATACATGATCTGGTCATGGGTTACCGTAAAGAGATGAGTTAAATTTTGACTTAAGTGTATCAAAAGTTAGAGCATGTATTTTCTAGTCTCTACTAAAGTTCTCTGCCAATCTCAATCTCATCATGATACTTTGAATGACTATGCTTTTTTGTTTTCATGGGAACCAGTTACGCAATAGATACCACCAAGGCAATGTGAGTCACTGTGCTAGATGTCATAGACACAAAGACAAAAAAGAGTCACTGCTCTCAAGGTGCTTACATTTTGTCAGTGGGGGGACGGTGGACAGTGTGCACATATAATAAGGAAACAATAAATAAGGAAACACACAACAAATAAGGAAATAGAGAGTAACATACTAATATGTGGGGGTGGTGAATGGGGAGTAAAGGGTCCTAACCCCGGTGGGGAGAGAGGGGGGAAATCTAACTCTTGAAAGAAGTGAAGGATTGGGGCAGCTAGGTGGCCTAGTGAATAGAGCACCAGCCCTGGAGTTATGAGGATCTGAGTTCAAATTCAGACTCAGACACTTAACACTTACTAGTTGTGTGACCTTGGGCAAGTAGAATAACCCCAATTGCCCTGCCTTCCCCCCTCCAAAAAAAAAGAAAAGAAGCTAGAGATTCTAAGAAGTGGAGATGCGGAGGGAGTACATTCTAGAAAGAGGGCTACACAGTGCATAGGCTCAGATATGGGTTATCAGGTGACATGTGTGTGTGCACGCATGCGCGTGTGCTGTACAATACACATATGAATATGTATGTATGTACATATTTGTATATAATAGCAAAGAGACTAGTTTGGTTGGACCATACAGTATGTCAAGAGGAAGAATGTGAAATCTTTTATATACCTCTCCTTGTCTTTTTGAGGAAAAAATGTTCTTTAAAAATAAAAAAAATATTTATATATTCTGTTTTTTATATCATCCACATTTCCTAATGTGTCTTTCTGCTCCCCTCCCAGAGAGCTATTCTTTATAACAGAATAAAAGGAGGAAAATAATATTCATCAAAACTAATTAACACATTGAAAAAAATTTAACAACGTATAGTATTCCACACTCATAGTTCCCTACCTCTGCAAAGAAGGTAGGGCTGTGATTGTCTCTTAAAACAAAATAAAATATTGTCTTTTAAAGATGTCATTTGTATAATATTTGAAAGTGGGTATGTGAAGATCTGAATTTAATTCAAACAATCTTTATTTCCAAGTTATAACTTAACTACATCTACTATCCAAAGTGATAGGGATAGTAATAGCCCCTGCTTCACAGGGTTGGTGTGAAGATCAAATGAGGTAATATATGTAAAAGTACCTTGAATACCTTAAAGTACAATGTAAACACCAACCATTATTATTATTTATTGTTAATATGGAATTATTTAGCCTAGAAAAGAAAATTTAAAGAACATTTTTTAAAAGCATGAGAAGGTGTGTCAACTAGGTGGCACAGTGAATAGAGTACTGGCCCTGGAGTCAGGAGGACCTGAGTTCAAATGTGGCCTCAGACATTTAAAATTACTAGCTGTGTGACCTTGGGCAAGTCATTTAACCTTAATTGCCCCTGTCTTCCCCCCCTTCAAAAAGACAAAAAAAAAAGGATGAGAAGGAAAGGTTTTATATTGAGGGTAGGTATTATTCTTTTCCTCACTGAGAATAAAAGATGACATAGGATCATAGATTTAGAACTTGGAAAGACCTCATAGCCCATAGAATCCAACACCTTCATATTATAAATGAGGAAACTGAGGCATAGAATGATTCAGTGACTTGGCCAGGGTCACACAACTGTTAAGTTTCTGAAGCAGGATATGAATCCTGATGTTCCTGACTTCACATCCAATGCCCTATCTTATAATTCAAGTTTCCTATGCTAAAGAATTTCTTAATAGTAATGACTAGATGTGGGATTAGACTACTAAGGCTACTAGTGAATTGTGCTGTGATTACGGAGATATGTGTGTAATGTGTGTTGGTATATATGTGAATATACATATATACATGCATAGGTATGGGTAAAATAAGCTAGATTCTCATATGTGTGGAATGGACAAGAAGTATTTTCTATACAAGTAAGGATAGAGGGGGTTTAAGATCATTTTCCTGCCTTAAAGTTCTGTAATAATTATCTATTGACAATAAAACACAGGGAATGATGAGAATTCTGGACTTTGGAAACATGATCAAGTTTACTTTGTCAAAATGAACCAAATATTTTAACAAATACATTATGTACATGCCCACATTTTAAAATGTGAAAAGTAGGCATCATTAAAACTAATATAATAGTAAAAGTCAATATGTAGGTATGTGAATAACAATATATGAACATACTAAAGTTAACTAATATTAATTAGTTAATATTAGATATCAATAACTAATATTAGAGAAGTGTAGCATTTTCCTGAGAGAAATCAGAATTTTAATCAGTTAAATTATGCAGAAAGTTGGGGAAGAGGGACAATTCAGATAATTGAAATGGATGGAAAATACATAGATAATTAACAATAATATTTTTTTCTTTGCTAATACTAGGCCTGCTACCAAGTTGGGACATTATCTACTTGTTGACTCCCTTAGCTCTCAGGAAAAGGGATCTAACAAAGATGAAGGGGGTGATATGGGAAAGCAAGAGGCCTGAAGTCTCAAATTTAGTCTTTACTCCTTAATGAACACACAGCTAAAGTGATGGCCTGGTATCACATAGCAAAAGGCGAATGGCTAAACTTAGCCCACAATTGCTTCTGCTTAATTTGCTTCTGTGTTCAAGCTACATGTTACATTTCAAAGTTATTATCAATTTACTGAGTCACTATACAGGGAGTTGGCAGCTAGGTAGCACAGTAGACAGGGTACTGGGCTTGGGACAAGGAGGATTTTTCCTTATGAGTTCAAATACAGCCTCAGATCTTAGCTGTGTGACCCTGGGCAAGTCATTTAACCCTGTTCACCTCAGTTGATCATCTGTAACATGAACTGGAGAAGGAAATGGAAAATCACTCCAGTATCTTTTCTAAGAAAACTCCAAAGGGGTCATGAAAAGTTGAACACAAATGAAATGACTCAACAACAAATACAGCGCCCTGGGTTTAACCTTGCCCCTGAATCTTTTGCCATCTTCCCAGAATGCTCGGTCTTAAGTTTTTTAAGGATCGAACCTGAATTTTTGTTGGGTTTTTTGTTGTTGTTGTTGTTGTTGTTTTTTTTTGCTACACCTAGGACTGTGTCTCAGACACAGTAGACAATAAATGCTTGTTGAATTGAGAGTAGGACTCTGGACTGGTCTTGTAAGACTTTACAATTTGGTTGGATATAGTAGAGTCAGCTCTCAGAAAATTTAACTTATGTGTACAGGCTCTCAAAGAACCTCAGCTCCTTGAGGGCAGGGCCTACTTAATTTTTGTTTTATATCTAGCCCCAGAATCCAGTACAGAGCCTGGCCCATAGTGTACATTTGCAAAATGTTGGATGGTTGATTGATTGAGAAATTAGGGCCACTTCCATAATTGGGAATTAGAAAGTCTCACCAGTTCCTTTCACATTTTGATACCATTCATGGTTAGATATTTTATTTTACATGAGAAACAAACTCCTATATTTAATATTAATGGCCTGAAATGCTGATTTCTGTTATCAAGAACTCAGGTGCTTCATCAGCATTTCCAAATCGATTTCCATAAACTAGGTTGGATGCTGCAGGGCTTCATTTCCCTTTTGCAACTCCCACATGCATTAATCTGAACTAAGTGCATGCTGGGAGGAGGCAAATGCATGCCCTGGTTTTTAGTCATTGCTCTTCCCAGGTTGATTGACAAGCAGTGACCAGATGGAGAGGGCAGTTGTTTATACTGCACACAGAGATGCAGGCCTGCAGAACAGAGGAGAGGGAGAAGCTTTTTTTTAAAGCCTTGGTAGAGTCATATTTTATTTTTCTCAATAGTAGAGTCACTAAACCCTTTCTCACATACCTTACAAAGAGCAGGCATTTAATAAATGTTTACTGAACTTAATCATTGAATAAAATAATATAGTATAAACAATGTACTATAGTGTGAGTGCTTAAATTTCCTCATGGCCAGACTAATATTCACTAGGTTTCCTATTGGCAAACAATTGATCCTTACTGACAAACTTGTCAAATATTGCACGTAGACTGGTGTACTGCATTTTTTTTATCCTGGAGGCCAAGGCTAAAATGAAATTTTTGGTTGACTTTTTTTTAACAAAATATCTATTACTTTTCCACAATTTCTTTCAGGAGGAACTTTGTTCCCATAATTTCTTTTCTCTGTTCCTTCAGTAAGAAGGTACAAATCTGTGATCAGTTGGAGCTCAGTGCTGAGCTAACACATTATGTGTTGTATACTTGGAGCTTACCTCAGTTACATAGTATTTCTACCTAGTACTGCTTGCCATTGTTGAACCATGATGAAACATTTCACCTTCATCTTCAACTCTTGAGAACCTTTAAAAATTATTTTTAATATTTTCAAAACTATCTCATCATTATTGTAAATAGGTCAAGAAGAATGACAAAAGATCATAAATTTTTGCAATTATGAGATTGTGCTAACTGGAGAAAGCAAATCATTTGAGTAATGAGGTCAGAGCAAGACTGCAAAGGGCTGAGAAATGAATGAAAGGAGAGAAAATGGAGGGAAGGAGAGTACACAGCTTTTTTTTTCTTTTTAGATTGACAGAAGGGGTGGAGAGATAGGATTATAACTTGAGAGAATGGTAGGGACAAGTAAGGTGTTTTTGTTTTTGTTATAAGAATGGAGAGAACGGGGCATGTTTACAGGCAGCAGGCAAGGAACCAATAGATCGAGGGAGATTGAAGATTAAAAAGAGAGGGAAATAACTGTGGGATGATCTGCTGGAGAAAAGCAATGGTGATGAGGTTAAAGGTACATGTTGGTCTTGGCAAGTATAAGGGCCACCTCTTTGTCAAGATAATGGAGTAAAAGAGAATAGTGAGAGAGAAGGTTTAACATACAAGGTGTCCATAAAGTTTTAAGTTTAACTGTACTAAGAGTTTGAGGATGCCCTGTACAGGCTGAGTTTATTCTTTTGGCCTTGAATACTAGGATGAGGAGTTTAGACTTCATTCAGTAGGTGATAGGGAGCCACTGAAGGTTTTCAAATATGTTTTACCTCTGCGATAGGAAGATTAATTTGGCAGCTTTGTGAGGATGAATTTGAGTGGGGTGGGGGATGGAGGGAAGAAATTGGCCATGTCAAAAAAAATGTATCATTTTGCACCCCAAATCCATCACCTCCTTGTGAGGAGGTGAGTAGTAGATTTCATTATGAGTTGATCCTTGGAATTACGTTTGGTTATTGAATTGATCAGAGTGTTCGTTTTTCAAAGTTGTTTGCCTTTGAACTTTGCTGTTCAAATAGTGCTGTTTTTGTATAACAGTGTTGTTATTGTATAAATTACCCTCAAGGTTCTGTTTACTTCACTGCATCAGTTCATAGAGACCTTTTCAGGTTTCTTTGAAAACACACCCCTCATCATTTCTTACAGCACATTCATGTACCGTAACTTGTCCAGCTATTTTACAACTGATGTGCACCTCCTAAGTTTCCAGTTCCAAAAAGAGCTGCTATGAATATTTTTTACATATCAGTTCTCCCCCTCTTTCTTAAATTTCTTTGGAGTTCTGCATTAATTTTAAAATGTTGCTATAACCCCCCCTCCTGAAATCCATGTAAGTACCCATCATTTGTGGAATGGTTTAACGTATCAAGGTACATGTATCTAATAAAATTTAAGTATTGCAACATAAGAAACAGAAAAGTGTGATTCTGACATATAGGGTGGCACAGGAAGATACATAAATAAAGTGAAGTTAATAGAACCAGGAAAACAATATACAGAATGACTAAACCAATGTAAATGGAAAGAACAGCAAATAAAAAACTGAATGCCATGTAATTATAATAACCAAGCCCCAAAGGCCCTTCTTTGCTGGACTGTAGGATAGGATATACACATATATTGTCAGACTTGATTGATATGTTGATTAATTTTGCTAAATTGCTCTCTTTAAAAAATTAGCTACTACAAGGAATATTTCTCTGGGTGGGGAAAAAGAGGGATAGATTAGTAAATAAGAGTGATATAAAACCAAAAGGTAATAATATTTTAAAAATAATGTCACTATCAATGTATTATGTACCCCCTCATAATAATAGCTTTCATTGCTTATTACCTAATAGGCAGGGCAGCAAAGTATAAAATGTACCTTGTGGTTAAAGCCCTGCGGAATCATTCAGGGAAATCAATGGCATCAGTCTCATCTTTTATCGACCCCCACACAAGAATGTATCCCACAGGATGCTGAAAGCATCTGCAGAAGGTAGAACCAAAGAGAAAGGTTAACCCTTCAATGGTTAGTACTTCAGGGCAGGCATATTAATACGATCGACTACTTCTGGCAACACACTGAACCAAATCAGGGATCATTTCTCTGCAAGAAAAAAAAAATGACTTTCTTGTCTAAGGGAAGTAATAACATCTATATTTTTCTATAGTCACTAGTTATAATTGTAACACCAGAGGTTTCTCTCTGCTACCAGGGTTCTTACACACATTGTGTTCTCAATAACTTTGAGGTTTGCATTGTTATCTTGGGGATGAATGAAAAAGAAGCTGGATGTGTTTATTTGTTCTCTCTTTTGTAATAATATCGTAATCTTGGTAAAATAGATGCTTTTTAAGGACACTTGTGACCCTGAATACTTGAGCTTGGATCTAGATATGGAATACATTATTATAAAAACCCAGAACAAACCCAGAAAAGGACTTTCAAATATTATCCTTATTATCCCGCAGAGACAATGTATATTCAAAACACTGTGAACCATACTTACTCATATTACCTTAGTAACAACCTTAGGGAAACCCCTAAGTAATTATTTGAGCTGCTTAATTGTTGTAAGTGCACTCCCTGGGAAGTTATATTTGGCCTCATCTTGGCTGCAGGTAAAATGTCTCCTTTTAGGAGCTGTTATGTCTCTCAAATTGTATGTCATTCCAGCTGTTCTGGGGAGGGGAGTGGTAACTTTGACTCATATAATGGTCTGGCCAAATGCTTGTGTTCTCGTGAAAGTCTAGGGACATAAATAATGAATAGAGAAATCAAGAGGTGAAGACTTGGGAAAGCTTTGTTACCTGTTACTGCTGACTCTTAAATTCCCTGTAGTAAAGTCTTCTGAATTTCATCATTCTGTTTCCAGTGATCTCCCCAACACTTTCTGGAAATAAATGTTCCATCTCTGTGAGACTCCTGAGGGTTTTATTTAAGGGTTACTATGAGTTGAAGGCTAAATGAATATAATAGAAAGCAGATGTTTAGGGAAGGGATTCACATACACATATACACAGGTATTAGTGTTTTTTAAAGCAATTTCTCCCTCCAAAATGTTTCACCAATCTATGCTGGGGAAATGTTTTGGACACAAACCACATGGTGCTTTTAGAAAATGCTTGCCTCACACAGAAATGGTTTAAGGGGCAATGATATCCAGTCAAGGGAGCACCCAAAAGCATACTTAGAATTACTATAGCCTCTTTCTAGAAAAATTCCCAATGTTCGTTTTCAGGAGATGTTGGGGAATGATGGAGAGAAGTTTTTTTTTAAACAAATGCTTTATTAACTTCTGTTTTACATCATTCATTTCCGCCAGATTTTGAGTTACACTCATTTTCCCCCCGTTATTCCCCTACCCAACCTCCCAGAATAGCAGTCCCACAAGATATCACTTCCTCCAATCTGCTCTCTCCCATACCTTCTCCCATATCCCCTTCGACTTTTCCATTAGAGGAAGGTGAATCTTTGTGTCCCAATGCCTGCACATCTTATCTCCCAATTATAAGCATAAGAGTATTAATAATAGTATTTATATATATTTGAAACATTTAATGTTAAGACCTCGAATTTCAGATCCATTTCCTTCCTCCTTTGTCACCCATTCCCTCTGGGGAGATAAGTAATTCAGTATATTTTGTACATGTCTAGCTATGCAAAACATTATCATAGTAGATATATTGTACAAGGCTGCTTATAATTCCCTCCCACTAATCCCACCCCCCACCTGGTCCATTCCCTACATGATCCTGTCCCTCTTCTATAGTGGGTACTTCCAACCACCCCTCCCCCCAAGGATGCCCTCCCATCCATCATCCCTCCTCTCATCACCCTTCCCCCCATTCTGCTGTAGGTTGAGATGTCCCACCTAGTATGTATGTCATTCTCTCCCTGAACCAAATTCAATGAGAATGTAGTTTTGCCTTTTTTGCCTTCCTATTCTCCCCCTCCCTTGCAACCACTTCCCCTTGCTTCTTCTACATAAGATAGTTTACCCTGCCCTGTCTCTCCCCATCTCCTCTTGCCACATTCCTCTCTCACCTCATAATTTCATCCCTTGAGTATTCTCCCTTCCCGACAAATTCAACCTATGCCCTCTATCCATATATAACTGTAACAATATACACACACATTCACATATGTATTCATATGACCACACACCCTTCTTCCATTATTTTCATAGTGAGAAAGATATCATCAGTCATAGTTATTGCTTTTCCATATAGGAATGTGAATAGTTCAACTTTGATAAGTTCATTTTGATTTCTTTTCCCTGATTGCCTTCTCAGGCATCTCTTCCTTCTTGTGTCTGGATGTCAAATTTTCTATTCAATTCTGGTTTTTTCCTCAAGAATGTTTGAAAGTCCTCTATTCCACTGAATGACCATATTTTCCCCTGAAACAAAATACTCAGTTTTGCTGGGTAGGTGACCCTTGGGTTCATTCCCAGCTCTTTTGCTCTCTGGAATATCATATTCCATGCCCTTCAATCCCTCAGTGTAGAAGCTGCCAGGTCCTAGGCTATTCTGATTGTGTTTCCACAATATTGAAATTGTTTCTTCCTGGCTGCTTGTAGTATTTCTCCTTGATCTGGGGATTCTGGAACCTGGCTATAATATTCCTGGGAGTTTTCTTTTTGGGATCTTTTTCAGGAGGTGATTGGTGGATTCTTTCAACCTCTATTTTGCCCTCTGGATCTAAAACATCAGGGCAGTTTTCCTTGAGAAGTTCTTGAAGGGTAATTTCTAGGTTCTTTCTTTCATCATGGCTTTCGGGTAGTCCAACAATTTTAAAATTGTCTCTCCTGGATCTATTTTCCAGGTCAGTGGTTTTCCCCATGAGATATTTCACATTGCCTTCTAATCTTTCATTTGTTTGGATCTGCTTAACAGCATCTTGATTTCTCATAAAGTCATTAGCTTCCATTTGCTCCAGTCTAACTCTGAAGGAATGAATCTCCTCAGTGAACTTTTGAGATTCTTTTTCCATCTGGCAAATTCGACTTTTAAGGCATTCTTCTCCTCATTGCCCTTTTGGGCCTCCTTTGCCATTTGAGTCAGTCTATTTTTTAAGGTGTTGTTTTCCTCAGTCAGGCTGTTGACCCTCATTTCATCCTTTTCCTGCATCCTTCTCATTTCTCTTTCCAATTTTTCCTCCACTTCTCTTATTTGATTTTTTAAGTCCTTCTTAAGGTCCTCTATGGCCTGCAACCCGCTCATGTTTTCCCCTGGGGCTTTTGGAGCAGGACTTCTGACCTCACAGTCCTTATCCCGCTCTATGCCCCCAAAATAGGAGTCTAGGGTTGCATTTTTCTGTTTCCTTTGCCTTGGCATATTGCCACTTAATTATTTGACTTTGGGGCTTGTTGCTACACTATGGCTTTAAGGCCAGATAGAGGAATTTTCATCCTGAATGTGTGTGGGGGGGCAACTTCCATTTCTGGCAAGCTGGAAACCCACCCACGACTTCCACCCTAGATCACAATCCAGATCCAGGGAGGTTAAAGCAAGAGAGATTACCCCCCAAGACTGATCGCTGGATCTCCCTACAGTTCGCAGGCCAGGAGCGGGAGCTGCCCCTGAAAACTATATGTCTCCTCAGCGGCTTCTAGCCCCCAGGGGATGGAGCCGACACATTCCCCAAATACTGGTCCCAAAGTCCATAGGGCACTAACCTCTCACTTTGTCCTAGGCATTTCTATGTTGATAATTCTGGAATCGCCACAGCTGCTGGTGTTCTGGGGTTCCTCCAGCTGGCTGCTGGCCCTGCCGCCCTGGGGCTAAAACCTCGGCTCACGGGGACCTCGGCTCTGCTCGGCTAGGCTCCCTGCGTGCTGCACCCTGCCAGCTCCCAGACCTCTGAGCTGGTCCTTCCTGCAGGGCTGCTGGGCTGTCCTCAGTGGGAGGTTAGCTTCTCTGTGTCGTTCTGTGGGTGCTGGGGCTCCAGACGTTGTTCAGATTCCCCTTTTACATAGTTTGGGGGGAAGCTAGGGGCAGAGTGGCTTGGGTGAGCTGTTTCTACTCTGCCATCTTGGCTCCTCCCCCTGGAGAGAAGTTTTTAACCTTTCACCTTTGCCTTGTGATACCAATATTCCCCCACCCTTTTTTTTCCTTTTTGGTTTAAAAAAATCTCCAAAGGATTCCTAACTACTTTTGATAGGATTTCATAAATTTAGAGGAGTCTGTGTATTTATCACAACCAAAGAAAGCAGTTTAAAAGTGAAAAATTTAATCAGCCAAGTAATTTTGTCTGCATAGCACTAAAATACCAGATGTCTCATGACTGAATCTTTCTCTCTTTCTTTGTGCTTCCTTCCTCCCTTCTTTCCTTCTTTCCTTCTTTCCCTCCCTTTCTCTCACTTTCTCTTTCTTTTTTCTTCCTTTCATCAGAAAGGTCGGGGACTATGGTCACACTGTGTTACTGCTCTGCCATTCAGTTTGACTTAAATATTTTTCTTTGTTAGAAGGTAAGGCTCACCATAGAAGAAAGACAGAAGTATATCCAAAAATGACATGAACAAATGAAGTATCAATAATACTTAAAATAGACAATGTTCACTCTGAGTGGAGAAGACACTGCTTAAACAAAAAGGGAACTGGAAGTTTACCAGTAGATCTACCTTTGAATAGTGACTTAATAGCCCAAGAACACAGTAACTTTTTGAAGGAGTCTAAAAAGGAAATCCAAGTCCAGGACTTCGTAATTTAAGAATAACACAATAGTCCTGGAAGGCTAGGAAGAATCTCGTTGATCACATCAGTATCAATAGGACAGAAGCACCCCAAAAAACGGAATAAATTTTGGAATTTATTCTCTGCTCAATGTGCAGTGGATTTAAAATAATAGTGATAATAACATATATTAGCTAGCTTTACATAGTGATTTAAAGTTTGCAAACTATGTTACAAATACTGCCTCATTTTTATTCTTACAACAACATTGAGGGATAGATGTGATTATTATATACATTTTACGGAAAAGGAAATGGAGGTAGAGAGAGGTTAAATTATTTGTCTAGGGTCAATTAACAAATCATCTAAAAGTTTTTAAAATAATGCATTTTGCACAGATAGTCTATCAACTAGTTTCTGAAAAGGCTCCCATTGTATTTAAAATTATTCAGTATGTTGAAGTTCAAAGTCCTAGGAATAATTCTTACTCATTTGTTGGAATTGGTAGAGGATTGCCATAGTTTATAATAACAATGCCACAGCAACTCACTGCTTTGAGTCTAGAGATCTCTGAGGGGTTTTAATGTATTATTCTTAAACTACTAGCTAATATCCTCCTATGATCAGGAAATAATTTTTTAAAATGTCAGCATTTGCATTATTTGTTATTTTAATTCTTTCAAAAAGCAATGGAAAAATTTATCATGGGTATGACTAGACTAGTGGGCCAGTCAAGTAGGACACCAGCCACTAAATAGATGGGTAGTGTGAGAATTCTGTGACTACTCTGAGCTTCTCAACAAATAAGAGATAGGTTTCAGTTCACTAGATTACTTCCCTCTAGAAATTTATAGGAAAACCAACTCACAGGAAAGTATATAAAAGAATACTACAGGATAAAAAAGTGTGATGAAAAAGAATCTTACAGGATGAAAAGGTGAGGCATTAGTGGAGGGAATGCCCTGATAAAATCAAGGATCCACCAAAGTATTAACTGTTCCTCATGCCACTTGCTTAATTAGGCATTTCATTGATAAAGAAATGGAGACAATAAAGATTTAAGAAGGTAAATAATGTTGGTCTCTTGGATTTTTCCACCTGTTTCAAAGGGTTAAGAATGGGGAAAATAGAAAATTTCAAACAAAGTGAAAGGGAGCTCCGAACAACTTCTGCAGCCACAGCACCCACAGAACCGCACAGAGAAGCTAACCTCCTGCTGAGGACAGCCCAGCAGCCCTACAGGGAGCGGCCAGCACAGTGCTCTGAGAGCAGGCAGCACAGGGCACTGGGAACCGACAGCGAAGCCCACAGAGCAGAGCCCAGGTCCGCGGTTTTAGCCCCAGGGCGGCCGGGCCTTCAGCCAGCTGGTGGAACGCCAGAACAGCAACTGTGGCAATTCGAGAATTATCAGCACAGATATGCCTAGGACAAAGTGAGAGGTTAGTGCCCTATGGACTTTGGGACCAGTATTTGGGGAACACGTGGCTTCCTCCCCTGGGGGCGAAAAGCTGCTGAAGAAACAGCTGCACAGAAGCCATTTTGCAGCTTCAGTAGTGGCTCTAGCTCCTGGTCTGCGAACTGTAGGAAGATCCAGCAATCAGTCTGGGGGTTAATCGCTCTTGCTTTAAACTGCATGGATCTGGATTGTGGTCTGGGGGGAAGTTTGGGGTGGGTATCCAACTTGCCAGAGTGGGTAGAGGCTTTACAGAGGCCACCCAACTGGCGGAAGTTGTGAAGACCCCACGTTTGGGACGGAGGCTCCCCTGTCTGGTGGCAGAGTCCTACTGTGGCAACAAGCCCCAAAATCAAGTAATTAAGTGGCAATATGCCTAGGCAAACGAAACAAAATAAACAGAAAAGTTCAACATTGGACTCCTATTTTAGGGGCAAAGAGGCTCAAAGCATGGAGGAGGACTGTGAGGTCAAAACTCCTGCACCAAAAGCCCCAAATGAAAATACAAGCTAGCTACAGGCCATAGAGGACCTTAAGAAGCAGATAAGAGAAGTGGGGGAAAATTTGGGAAGAGAAATGAAAAAGCTGCAAGAAAAGTATGAAATGACAGTCAACAGCCTGACTAAGGAAAACAACACCTTAAAAAATAGACTAACTCAAATGGCAAAAGAGGCTCAGAAAGGCAATGAGGAGAAGAATGCCTTAAAAAGTCGAATTTGCCAGATGGAAAAAGAATCTCAAAAGCTCACTGAGAGATTCATTCCTTCAGAGTTAGACTGGAGCAAATGGAAGCTAGTGACTTTATGAGAAATCAAGATACTATTAAACAGATCCAAACAAATGAAAGAATAGAAGGCAATGTGAAATATCTCATGGGAAAAACCACTGACCTGGAAAATAGATGCAGGAGAGATAATTTAAAAATTATTGGACTTCCTGAAAGCCATGATCAAAGAAAGAACCTAGAAATCATCCTTAAAGAAATTCTCAAGGAAAATTGCCCTGATGTTTTAGACCCAGAGGGCAAAATAGAGGTTGAAAGAATCCACCAATCACCTCCTGAAAAAGATCCCAAAAAGAAAACTCCCAGGAATATTATAGCCAGGTTCCAGAATACCCAGATCAAGGAGAAAATACTACAAGCAGCCAGGAAGAAACAATTTCAATATTGTGGAAACACAATCAGAATAGCCCAGGACCTGGCAGCTTCTACACTGAGGGATTGAAGGCCATGGAATATGATATTCCAGAGGGCAAAAGAGCTGGGAATGAACCCAAGGGTCACCTACCCAGCAAAACTGAATATCTTGTTTCAGGGGAAAATATGCTCATTCAGTGGAATAGAGGACTTTCAAGCATTCTTGATGAAAAAACCAGAGTTGAATAGAAAATTTGACATTCAGACACAAGAAGCAAGAGAAGCTTGAGAAGGCAATCAAGGAAAAGAAATCAAAAGGAACTTATCAAAGTTGGACTATTTACAGTCCTACATGGAAAAACAATAACTGTGTTTGATGAAACCTTTCTCATTATGAAAATAATTGAACAAGGGTACATGGCATATGCTCACAGGTATACATGGATAGAGGGCACAGGTTGAATTTGATGAGAAGGGATGATAATTTTTTTTGGGGGGGAGGGCAATTGGGGTTGGGTGACTTGCCCAGGTTCACGTGGCTGGGTTTTTGTTTGTGTGTTGCGTGTCTGGGGCTGGATCCGAGCTCGGGTCCTTCTGGCTCCGGGGCTGGCTCTCTGCTCGCTGCGCCACCTAGCCGCCCCAAGGAAGGGATGATTCTTAAGGGGGTGAAGTCAAGAGGTGAGAGAGGAAAGTGGCAAGAGGAGATGGAGAGAGACAGGGTAGGGAAAACTATCTCATGTAGAAGAGGCAAGGGGAAGTAGTTGCAGGGGAGGGGAAGAACAGGAAGGCAAAAAGGCAAAAGCATATTCTCATTGAAGTTGGCTCAAGGAGAGAAACACATACATACTAAATGGAATATCTTACCCTCACTCACTCTCCTGAGTAGGGGAAAGGGGGATGAGAGGGGGGATGATGGAGAGGAGGGCATTCTGGGGAGAGGGGAGGTTAGAAGTACCCACTATCAAAGAGGGACAGGATCAAAGTAGGGAATGGACCAGATGGGAGGTGAGACAGGTGGGAGGGAAATATAAGCAGTCTTTTACAATATATCTACTATGGTAATGTTTTGCATAGCTATACATGTACAACACATACTGAATTGCTTATCTTCTCAGAGGGAGTGGGTGACAAGGGAGGAAGGGAAAGGATCTGAAAATCGAAGTTTTAAAATTAAATGTTTCATAAGATGTCCAGGCATTGGGGCTCAGAGATTCACCTTGCCCTAATGGCAAAGTTGAGGGGGGTATGGGAGAAGATATGGGAGAGAGCAGATTGGATGAGGGGATATCTAGTGGGACTGATATTCTGGGGTGGTGGGTAGGGAAAAAATGGGGGAAAAATGTAACTCATAATCTGGTGGAAATGAATGATGTAAACCAGAAGTTAATAAAGCATTTGTTTAATTAAAAAAAAAGAATGGGGAAAATAGGAGAACATCTTAAGACCCTTTTTATTCTTCATCATTGCTACAGTACTTGTTTGACTTCCTACCTCGGCTGCCTAAAGAGGAAACATCTCTCTGTCCATGACAGGTGGGAAATGGAAGTGTGGAATATTTTGGCAGAAAGCTCATAGCAACTCAGTGAGTTTTAATAACTAGCTACTTTTGTTCCCAACCCAAGGACGCAAAATTGTGTCCCCTCCCCTCCTGATACCATAATGTACATGGGGTAGTGGATCTATATTTTTTCCTACTTTTCTGCCTCCCTCAGATTTACATTTAGAGGTAAGTGCATTGCCCATGTTAGAGTCCTCGTTGAAGCTAATAAGAGCTAAAAGTAGAAGCTGCAATTATCCCTCAAACTTGCTGTTCATCTTTTGTACTTGAAGAGGATCAGTGACATTACGGGGGATGTCTTGACTTGCAAGTGAATTGGATTGAAGTGAGGCAGAACTTACACAATGATGACAAAGTCAACAGCCTCACTCTCTCCTCCGGAGTCATCAAAGTCCAGTGGCATGTATTTGTATATATTTCTTTAGCTATAGTCCAAGAGGATAGGGGCATGTTTGATTGGATAACTCAGAGGAAGTACTAGTTGGATGTTCCCATTTCCAGTTTGGAAGACTACATGCCCATGTGGGGGGATTTATTGAGATAGAGTTTAGATTTATGAATGAATCCATAGCCCTCTTAATGAGCAGAATCTTAAAACCTGAACTGAGACTTTGTAGCACCAATGCAATATTTATTGTGCCAATGGTCAGTATAAATATACTCGCATGGTGCTCAATCACAAAATATAACAGACTCTCCATATAAAAGACAGAAGCAAAACATTTATTCAGACACTAGAAAACCAAATCCCAAAACAAGCTAATTCCATCATAGTAGCAAAGATGTTAATAAGCCACAATAGCACAGAGAGCCACAACATCCTTTAGCCTTCCCACAAACCAACACAAGTCTAATATTTACTCACAAGTCTGTCTTTCTCAGATGTATCCTCTCCTTCCAACCTGTTTAGCTATACTGACTCTCAGCTTCCTGTGGATGCTGCTTCAACCCTTCATCAGACTCATCCCACCACAGGCTCCATGTGATTACATTCAGCCTATCAGGGGGCAAAATATATTTTCTTTTTTTCCCCATTTTTTTTGTCTTTATTAATTTGTTTGTTAACTTTAATTTATAAGATTCAGTCCCACAATTCCTTGAGTTTCAAAATTCCCTCACCCTTTCTTCCCTTCCCCCTCCTCACTGCAGCATATAGTCAAGTATAGGATCTGCAAATACTTTCACATTAGACATTAGTCAGGTTTTAAAGAATGATTGTATCAGATGGAATGAACAATGGGAAAGAGGAAACAAAACAAAACAAGAAAAAGAAAGAGAGCAGTTTTGCTTCAATCTGCATTCAAACTCTGTTCTTTCTAGTTCTTTCTCTGAATGTAGACATCTCTCTCCATCATGAGTCTTTTTGAGTTGACTTATAACCCTGTGTTGCTGAGAAGATTCCAGTCTATCAAAGTTGGTTGTCACACATACATTGTGTCTGTAATTCTGTACAAATTTCTCCTGGTTCTGCTCTTCTCACTCAGCATCAGTTTGTATAAACCTCTCCAGGTAAATATGAAGTCCATCTGTTCCTCATTTCTTATAGCACAATAGTATTCCATTACATTCATATAACACAACTTGTTTAGCCATTCCCCAATTGATGGACATCTCCTTAATTTCCAATTCTTTGCCACCACAAAAAGAGCTGCTATAAATATTTTTGTACATATGGGTCTTCTTTCCACTTCTATGATCTCTTTCGGATATAACCCTAGAAGTGGTGTTGCTGGTCAAAGGGTATGAAATTATTTATAGCTCTTTGGGCATAGCTCCAGACTGTTCTCCAGAATGGTTGAATCAGTTCATAACTCCACTAGCAATACATTAGTGTTCCAATTTTTCCACATCCTCTCCTCCATTTGTCATCTTCCTGTTTTGGCATCTTAGCCAATCTGACTGGTTAGATGTGGTACATTAGAGTTATTTTGATTTGCATTTCTATAATTAATAGTGATTTAGAGCATTTTATTAATATGCTTATATTATCTTTAACATATTAAAGATATATATTTATATAAATACATATTTATATAAAGATATAAAAATATATCTTTAGTATATTAATGATATTATATTATCTTTAATTTCTTCTTCTGAAAACTGCCTGTTCATATCCTTTAACCATTTATCAATTGGGGAATGACTTGTATTATTATAGATTTGACTCAATCCTCTATATTTTAGAAATGAGGCCTTCATTGGAGACATTGCTTGTAAAAATTCATTCCCAATTTTCCATTTCCCTCTTAATCTTGGCTTTGTTTGTACTGAAGCTTTTCAATTTAATGTAATCAAAATTATCTATTTTGCATTTTATAATGCTCTCTAATTCTTGTTTGGTCATAAAGTCTTGCCCTCTCCATAAATCTGACAGGTAAACTATTCTTTGCTTTCCCAGATTGCTTACAGTATCAGCCTTTATACCTAGATCATGCACCCATTTCGACTTGATTTTGGTATATGGTGTTAGATAGTGATCTGTGCCCAGTTTCTGCCATACTATATTCCAGTTTTCCCAGCAGTTTTTGTCAAATAGTGAGTTCTTTTCCCCAAAACTGGGGTCTTTGGGTTTAACAAACAATAGATTACTATACTCAATGACTGATGAATCTCATGTGCTCAATCTATTCTATTGATCCACTACTCTATTCCTCAGCCAGTACCAAATAGTTTTGATGACTGCTGCTTTATAATACAGATTAAAATCTGGTATAGCTAGTCCACCTTCCCTAGCATTTCTTTTCATTAATTTCCTTGATATTCCAGACTTTTTGTTCTTCCAAATGAATTTTGTTAATATTTTTTCTAGCTCTACAAAGTAATTTTTTGGTAAATTGATTGGTATGGCACTAAATATGTAATTTAATTTACGTAACATTGTTATTTTTTATTATATTAGCTTGACCCAGGCATGAGCAATTGATGTTTTTCCAATTAGTTAGATCTGGCTTCATTTGTGTGAAAAGTGTTTTTTGTAGTTGTGTTCATATAGGTCATGGGTTTGTTTTGGCAGGTAGATTCCCAAATATTTTATAATGTCTACAGTAAGTTTAAATGGGATTTCTCCTTCTATCTCTTTCTGTTGGATTTCATTAGAAATATACAGGAATGTTGGGGCGGCTAGGTGGCACAGTGAATAGAGCGCCGGCCCTGGAGTCAGAAGGACATGAGTTCGGAGCCTCCGACACTTAATCCACACAAACAAAAAACCTAGCCGTGTAACCTTGGGCAAGTTACTTAACCCCAGTTGCCCTAAAGGGGTGGCTAGGTGGCGCAGTGAGTAAGAGCGCCGGCCTCGGAGTTGGGATGACCCGCGATCGGATCCGGCCTCAGAAAATGAGCACCCTTACATAAATAATGACTAGCCGTGTAACCTTGAGCAAGTTACTTATTCCCCAATTGCTTTAAAAAAAAAAAGAAATATACAGGAATGTCAAGGATTTATGTGGGTTTATTTTATATCCTGCAACTTTCCCAAATTTATTTATTATCTTAAGTAATTTGTCATTATATTTTCAGAGCAAGGAAGGTCCTCAAATTCCCTTAGGCTTATTAAGAGACAGGGAAGATCTTTAAATTGCCATTATCATTACAGACTTTTACTTTGATATTCCCCAGAAGAAGGAGCTGGTTATGATCCAGGTGTGTCTTACTGGAAGAATCCATGACTGACACTAAGTCTAAGGGTCCTTTTCTACCTTTATCCAAACAAAGGAAAGGAAGTCTCTCCTCCAAGCTGGCTCAGTAAGCAGATAGCTGGGTGATTCATAAGGATTTCAAACCCATCCTTTTCTCCAGAGGGAATGGAGAATGAGGAGAGAGTTGTCTCCCTCATTCTCTATAGTAATACTTAGTAGTTGTTATTGATTGTCTTTTGTTTTCAAAGAGGATCAATGACATCATGAGATGATGTCTTGACTAGAGAGAGAATTGGATTTAAATGAGGGAGAGTTGTACAATGTCATCAGTCTCACTCTTTCTTTCAGAGTCATCAAAGTCCAGTGACAATACAAAGGTCAAGATGACTGGGAATTGCCTGGGGTGCAGTGGATGACCTTTGCCATCTTAGATGCCTGACCAAGCTTTAAGTACTCTGTGCTGTCTCCTTCAGCTTCCTTCATGGCTTTTGGAACAAATTGTGCTTGTTCACCCATTCCACCAGAGGACGTCTTCACATGCTTGAGGTAGACATCTCCTAACTCACTGACAGGTTTGAGCCCATCTGCCAAGATGGTTAAACCAGGTGGTAGCTGCTTCACATTCTCCACCTTCTTGGAGCCACGGGTGAGAATTGGATGACAGGTGGATACCAAAGGTAGACAAGAAGCCCTGAAAATGACTCAGTAGGCCCTTACACCAGAAGTGCCAGTCCTCCCTGAACATCTCATGCATCCCAAACTAAAGGATACAAGAAGGTTCTCCCATTTCATATCGCACAGGGCCTGAATCAGAATTCTTGGTCACATTGCTAGCATGTGGCTAGTAGAGCCTCCGAACATATTTCTGAGCTATAACTGACCTTTCCCGCAAAGCAACATCATCCTAGAATGCAGCCATATTTAATACCTATCCTAAATAAGTTAAATTAGAAATAATAAGCTAAAAGTTAAATGATATCAAGCTAATGTCTAACTCTGACTTATAGGCCCACAGTTTTCTACCCCTAACTGTACTGGAAGGTTCTCCTCACTTTTTCTCTGTTTCACTATATAGTTGACAGACTATTAAGCAATTTACATGATCTTAATTCTATCATTTAATTAATTTGAAAATAATTGTTAGAATAACACAATTTCAGACTTGTAAAGAACACTGGAGGCCATTTAGTGCAATGCCTACCTGAATAGAAATTCTCTTTAATTTCTGTGACAAGTGGTCATACCACCTCTGCTTGAAGACTTCTCTAAGTGATAGTGAATTCACTACCTACTCCAATTTCCCCACCTTCAAACCCATTGTAGTTCATGCCATTTTAGACAGTCTCATTAGGCAATCTTTCCTTATGTTTTGCCAAAGTTGTATCTTTCATCCACTGGTCCTGTCTTAAAGTAATCTGCTTTAAAGATTTATTTTCTAGTAATAAATTGCATCTAAAATCAAGGACCTTGAATAAAAATGGATAAGATGCTAACTTTAAACAGCTGCTGGTGGGTAGAAGGCCATCTACAATCAATGATTCCACTTCCTTTCCCCTAATTGTCTTCTTGCCTCTCTATGGTTTGGCTTCTGACCTCATCATTCAGTTGAAGCTAGTTTCTCCAAAGTTGCCAATGGTCTCTTAATTGCCAAACCCAATGATCTTTTCTCAGTCCTCATTCTTTTCATCCTCTGCAGTGTTTGAGATTATTGGTAACCCTCTTCTCCTTGATCATCTCTTTTTCCTAGGTTTTTGTGACACTGTTGTCTCCTGATTGTCTTATCTGTCTGACTGATGCAGTTCAGACTCTTGCCAAATCTTCATCCAGATCATGGTCACTAATGGTGGGTGTCCCCCATTGTTAGCTCTGCTATGGCCCCTCCCCCCTTGTCTTCCTTTCCCTCCCTTCTCCTCCCCTCCTCCCTCTTCTACTGTCCCTCTCCTACCCCCTTTCTGCCCTTCCCTCAACTCTCTTTTTCTCTTATCCTCCCATGGCTTCAGTTATCTATCACCTCTATGCTTATGATTCTCAGAGCTACTTATCCATCCCTAACCTCCAGACACACATCTCCAACTGCCTAGTGGACATATTAAACAGGTCATCCCATAAATTCAACATGTCCAAAGCTGAACTCACTATCTTTTCCTTCAAGTCTTAAATCTCTTTTCTTCTTTCCTTTTACTGTGGAGGGTACCACCATCCGCCCATTCAGTTACTCAGTCATGCAACTTAGGTGTTTATCCTTAACTCCTCACTCTTTTATCCTGTGTCCAAACTATTGACAATTTCTGAGGATTTTACTTTCTTTTTTTTTCAAATGCTTTATTAACTTCTGGTTTACATCATTCATCTTAGCTAGATTTTGAGTTACAAATTTTCTCCCTGCTTTTCCCCTACCCACTCTCCAAAATAGCAGCTCCACAGGATATCCCCTCCTCTCCCATACCCCCTTCGACTTTTCCAGTAGGGCATGGTGGATCTCTATGCCCCAGTGCCTGTATATCTTATTTCCCAATTACATGTAAAATAATATTAAAATAGATATATATATATATATATATATATATATATATATATATATATATATATATATATATATATATATATACACATTTGATTTTAAGACTTTGAATTCCAGATTCATTCCCTTCCTCCCCTGTCACCCACCCTTACTGGGAAGATAAGCAATTTAATATAGCTTGTACATATGTAGCTAGTGCAAAACATTACCATAGTAGATATATTGTAAAAGACTGACTATATTTCCCTCCCTCCTATCCCACCTCCCACTTGTTCTATTTTCTACATTGATCCTATCCCTTTTCAAAAGTGTGTGCTTCCAACTTCCCTCCCCCAGCTTGCCCTCCCTTCCACCATCCCCCCTCTCATCCCCTTCCCCCCTACTCTCCTGTATGGTGAGATATCCTATTTAGTGTTTTATGTCATTCCCTCCCTGAGCCAAATTCAGTTAGAATAAATAAGGTTGACCCATTCCCTTTTGCCTTCCTGTTCTTCCCCTCCATTGTAACCATTTTCCCTTGCCTCTTTTATAATGAATTTACCCCATTCTGTCTCTCCCCATCTCCTCTCATTATATTCCTCTCTCACCTCTTAATTTCACTTTTTAAGTATCATCCCTTCCTATTAAATTCCTATCTATGTATACCTGTACACATATATACACACTCACATATGTATTCATAGGCCCAAATACCCTCCGATATAGACCACACACACACACACACACACACACACACACACACATATATATTTCAATTCCCTTCAACTATTCTCATACTGAGAAAAGTTTCATCAGTTACAATTATTATTTTTCCATGTAGGAATGTAAATAGTTCAACTTTGATAAGTTCCTTATGATTTCTTTTCCCTGTTTACCTTCTCATGCTTTTCTTGCTTCTTGTATCTGAATGTCAGATTTTCTATTCAACTCTGGTTTTTTCCTCAAGAATACTTGAAAGTCCTCTATTCCACTGAATGACCATATTTTCCCCTGAAACATGATACTCAGTTTTGCTGGGTAGGTGATTCTTGGTTTTTACTTTCATAACAATTCTAGTACATATGTATCATTCCTCTCCCTTCCCCCCATCTCTTCTCTGACCTCTGTCACCTCTCTGGTACAGGGCCACATCAAATCAGACCAGGAATATTGCAATGACATATTGGCTGGGTTTTTATTTTTATTTTTTTTTGATTCAAACATTCCCTTCCCCCCCTCCAATCCATCTTCCACTCAGATATCCAAATGAACTTCCTAAAGAACAAGTCCCATGATATTGAATCCTTGCAGTTTTTCACACAAGTCACTTCATCTCACAACTCTGGTATTTTCATTGGCCATCCACCATGCTTGGAAGGTTCTTTTTCATTATCTTTGCTTCCTGGTTTCTCTTTTTTTCTGAAAGTCTCAGTTACAATCCTGCCTCTACAAGAAGCCTATTCTGATTCCCCTTCCCTCTGCTGGTTCTCTCTAATTTACTATATGTAAGTATGTACACATGTACACATACATGCAATATATATTTATTTGTACATGTGATATATATCATATTTATATAGCTAATTACATGTTCTCTCTCCTATTAGACTGTGAGGTCCTTTAGAGCAAGTACTATCTCTGGCCTTTCTTTGTATCTTTGATGCTTCACATAAAGTGGTTAATATATATTTGACTTTCAGATATAACATCCCGTGTGCTCTGGTTTGTGATAATTAAAGGAACCATCACTATTTGACATTACTCTATCTATGCCATTATCTAAACTATGCAAACTGTGCCAGCTCCATTTTCCCTGGTTTGTTGAAATAACTGCTCTTCATAACCATGAACACAGTATAATTGGTAAAAATTTGAAGACCCAAATCACTTATCCCTGATTGCCTCAGTTTCCTCACCTGTAAAATAAGCCGGAGAAGGAAATGGCAAACCACTTCAGTATCTTTGCCAAGAAAAATCCCCCAAAAGGATCATGAAGTATTAGGCATGACTAAAAAATTACTACACATGAAAAATATGTCCAAAAATGATTTTTGGTCCAGATTTATAATTTCATTGTATAGAATTCTTCGTGGAGAAATTAATTCTACCAATCAGATGGGCAACTGCACTACAGTTTATGGTGTAAGAGAGGTACTTGGGGGAAATAAAGGGTTAAGGGATTTGCTTATGAGAGACAAGGACAAGAGTAGAATTCCCAGCTTTCTGTTTCCTATACAATCTATCTGTCCACTATACCATATAGCCTCCCAATACTAAAGACTGGCCTAAACATAGGCTGTTTCTGAACAGAATAAAATAGACAAAATTGTTCAATTAAAACATACTTCAAGATCCAACGATTTTGTGTGTTTTGTTCCCTCCACCAATGAAGCATACAACATTGTCCTCATTTGATAAATGGTCTTTTAGGTGTCTCCATGGCCTCAAAATATCTCGTCTTTTGGCCAGGTTAGTGACGAACCCTCTGAATATTGATAGTCTGATCTTCAAATAACAGATGCACAGTTTGGCCCTTGTCTCATATGGATAACCTTTGTGTATGACCTACCTGAGTTTGAATATTGCCTTTTTGAGAGTCAAGGTCATCTCCATGTCATGGTGAGGCAGCAAAGGAGGATCTTAGTGGAAAATATTAAAAAGTAACAGAAAAAGAGTAAAATATATATTAACCATGAAAGATGAACATGAAAGATCAAAGCTTCCTTCCTTTATTATCCTAAACTCCTCTGGCCAAGTAGAAGGGAAAGGCTCAGGGGTGGCCAGGTGGTGCAGTAAATAAAGCACTGGCCCTGGAGTCAGGACAACCTGAGTTCAAATTCGGCCTCAGACACTTAACACAAAAACTAGCTGTGTGACCTCGGCCAAGTCACTTAACCCCAATTGCTCTCCAAAAAGCAAAAAAAAAAAGCAGGGAAAGGCTCTAGAGTCCTTCAGGATTTCCTCAACAAAGTCTTTTCTTCATCATTGACAGTGAAGCTATCACATTTGGAATCTATTATCATAGTCCATGAGAAATGAGGAAATAGAAGTGAAATTAAAATAAACTTAGGTGGGACAAGCAGCTGAACCAGACCACATATTGCCTAGGAGGTAGAGGAAATCCATGCCAGAGATGGCACAACTCTGGGAATGTTGAGTGATTATTTCCTAATGTATCAGAAATGTGATAATAACAAAATCTTTGAGAAGAGAACAACTAAACTGTATCAAAGTCCACTGAAAAAATATCAGTAACTATCAATCTAAATGCTTACTTTCTTATGTCTGAAAAATCTTGGCAAGAATAATCCACATTAAGAGAATCTTTGATTATAGTTTGAGGGAAAAGGCAGGATTTTGCAGATGATATTTACAAATGATATTAACATCTTTACAGATGATAATTAATATCTGAGGCTTCAGACACTCACAAAGATAATAAAAAAGAGCATTCCAAGATGTTCTTGGAATATATAACATATAACATTCCAAGCATGGGGGACAACCAATGATTCAAATAACTGAAAAGCATTGAAATGATAGATGTAGCTAGATGGCTAAGTGAATAGAGTGCTGCGCCTGGAATTAGGAAGTTCAGTTCAGTTGTTTTTCAGTTATGTTTGATTCTTCACGAGCCCATTTGAGGTTTTCTTGGAAAAGATACTGGAGTGGTTTGCCATTTCCTTCTCCAGCTCATTTTACAAGTGAAAAACTGAGGCAAGCAGGGTGAATGACTTGCCCAGGGTCACACAGCTAGTAAATGTCTGAGGCTGAATTTGAACTCAGGAAGAAGAGTTTTCTTGATTGCAAGTCCAATGTTCTATCTAGCTGTGCCATCTAGCTGCCCCTAGAAATTAGGAAGACCTGAGTTCAGATCTGACCTCAGACACCCATTAGGTATGTGACCCTGAACAGTTCCTCATCTGTAAAATGAGCTGCAGAAGGAAATGGCAAACCATTCTAGGATCTTTGCCAAGAAAACCCCTAATGGTGTCATGGAGAGTTGGACAAGACTGAAAATCACTGAATAAAAAAACCTTGCCTTAAAAGTTTTCTTTCACCAAGTAGTTTTCTGACTTTAACATCCCAAATGCTTTTTGATTGATCAATCCAAAGTTCTCCTGGACCAGCCTGTCAGACCCACTGGGGCCTTAATTTTCAACAGAGGCAGAAATGACCCTCTAATTCAACAAGAATACTTAAAAGTCTTTGAGGAGATGAAGACACTTCTCTGGCTCTCTAGAAATTAAAGTTGGCATAAATGAATGGTCGAAAAAAAAAGTTCATTCATTAAGCATAGAGCTGCACCTATTTAGTAGAGATAACAGGAAGAGTTAAGGCTCTGAGGGATAAAAAAAATATCCAATCAGAGCAGTTCCTTTCCCATGAAGCTATTCTGGGTATTGCACTGCCTTCATTTAAGCAGCACATTGCCCAATAATGCCTTTTACTTATTTGAACCTTTTACTTGTGACTTTCATCTACTTTTACTATACCAACTCTTTGTCCCTAGAGGTTTCCTTTATGACAAGGATTCTTTTTTTTAATTAAACAAATGCTTTATTAACTTCTGGTTTACATAATTCATTTCCACCAAATTTTGAGTTACAATTTTTCCCCCATTTTTTCCCTACCCACCACCCCAGAATAGTAGTCCCACTAAATATCTCCTCATCCAATCTGCTCTCTCCCATATCTTTTCCCATACCCTCTTTGACTTTGCAATTAGGGCAAGGTGAATATCTGAGCCCCAATGCCTGGAGATCTTATGAAATATTTAATTTTAAAACTTCAATTTTCAGATCCATCCCCTTCCTCCCTTGTCATCCACTCCCTCTGAGAAGATAAGGAATTCAGTATGTGTTGTACATGTATAGCTATGCAAAACATTACCATAGTAGATATATTGTAAAAGATTGCTTATATTTCCCTCCCACCCATCTCACCTCCCACCTGGTCCATTCCCTACTTTGATACTGTCCCTCTTTGATAGCGGGTACTTCCAACCTCCCCTCTCCCAGAATGCCCTCCCCTCCATCCTCCCCCCTCTCATCCACCTTTCCTCTACTCTCTTGCAGGGTGAGATATCCCATGTAGTATGTATGTGATTCTCTCCTTGAGCCAACTTCAATGAGAATATGGTTTTGTCTTTCTGCCTTCCTGTTCTTCCCCTCCCCTGCAACTACTTCCCCTTGCCTCTTCTACATGAGATAGTTTACCCTACCCTGTCTCTCCCCATCTCCTCTTGCCACTTTCCTGTCTCCCCTCTTGACTTCACCCCTTAAGAATCATCCCTTCCCATCAATGTATACCTGTAAACATATGCCCATAAACCCTTCTTCAATTATTTTCATAATGAGAAAGGTTTCATCAGACACAGTTATTGTTTTTTCCATGTAGTTATGTAAATAGTTCAACTTTGATAAGTTCCTTTTCATTTATTTTCCTTGATTACCTTCTCAAGCATCTCTTGCTTCTTGTGTCTGAATGTCAAAATTTCTATTCAACTCTGGTTTTTTCCTCAAGAATGCTTGAAAGTCCTCTATTCCACTGACTGACCATATTTTCCCCTGAAACAAGATACTCAGTTTTGCGGGGTAGATGATTCTTGGCTTCAATCCCAGCTCTTTTGCCCTCTGGAATATCATATTCCATGCCCTTCAATCCCTCAATGTAGAAGATGCCAGGTCCTGGGATATTCTGATTGTGTTTCCACAGTACTGAAATTGTTCATTCCTGGCTGCTTGTAGTATTTCTCCTTGATCTGGGAGTTCTGAAACCTGGCTATAATATTCCTAGGAGTTTTCTTTTGGGGATCTTTTTCAAGAGGTGATCGGTGAATTCTTTCAACTTCTATTTTGCCCTCTGGGTCTAAAACATCAGTGCAATTTTCCTTGAGAATTTCTTTAAGGATGATTTCTAGGTTCTTCTAGGTTTCATTGTGGCTTTCAGGTAGTCCAATAATTTTTAAATTACCTCTCCTGGATCTATTTTCCAGGTCAGTGGTTTTTCCCATGAGATATTTCACATTGCCTTCTATTCTTTCATTTGTTTGGATCTGTTTAACAGCATCTTGATTTCTCATAAAGTCACTAGCTTCCATTTGCTCCAGTCTAAATCTGAGGGAATGAATCTCCTCATTAAGCTTTTGAGATTCTTTTTCCATCTGGCTTTTTAAGGCATTCTTCTCCTCATTGCCTTTCTGAGCCTCTTTTGCCATTTGAGTTAGTCTATTTTTTAAGGTGTTATTTTCCTCAGTCAAGCTGTTGATTGTCATTTCATACTTTTCTTGCATCTTTCTCATTTTTCTTCCCAAATTTTCCCCCACTTCTCTTATCTGCTTCTTAAGGTCCTCTATGGCCCGTAGTCAGCTTGTATTTTCATTTGGGGCTTTTGGTGCAGGAGTTCTGACCTCACAGTCCTCCTCCATGCTTTGATCCTCTTTGCCCCTAAAATAGGAGTCCAATGTTGAATTTTTCTGTTTATTTTGTTTCTTTTGCCTAGGCATGTTGCCACTTAATTGCTTGATTTGGGGGCTTGTTGCCACAGTAGAATTCTGCCACCAGACAGGAGAGCCTCCGTCCCAAAACGTGGGGTCTTCACAATTTCCACCGGTTGGTTGGCCTCTGCAAAGCCTCCACCTGCTCTGGCAAATTGAATACCCACCCCAAACTTCCCTCCCAGACCACAATCCAGATCCAGGCAGTTTAAAGCAAAAGCAATGAACCCTCAGACTGATTGCTGGTTCTCCCTACAGTTCGCAGACCAGGAGCTAGAGCCACCACTGATGCTGCAAAATGGCTTCTGTGCTGAGTTTCTTCAGCAGCTTTTCGCCCTCAGGGGAGGAAGCTGATGCTTTCCCCAAATACTGGTCCCAAAATCCATAGGGCACTAACCTCTCACTTTGTCCTAGGCATATCTGTGCTGATAATTCTAGAATAGCCACCGCTGCTGGTGTTCTGGGGTCCCTCCAGCCAGCTGCTGGCCCAGCCACCCTAGGGCTAAAACCGAGGCTCACACAGGCCTGGGCTCAGCTCCCAGAGCGCTGTGCTGTTGGTTCCCAGTGCTCTGTGTTGCCTATTCTCAGTGTGCTGCGCTGGCTGCTCCCTGCAGGGCTGTTGGATTCTCCTCAGCAGGAGGTTAGTTTCTCTTGTAGTTCTGTGGGTGCTGGGGCTCCAGAAGTTGTTCAGAGTCCCCTTTCACATTGTTTGGATGTTGTATGGGGCAGAGCACCTTGGAAGTGCTGTTTCTACTCCGCCATCTTGGCTCCCCCCTCTGACAGGGATTCTTAAACCTTCTCTGGTAAAGTCTATGGACCCCCTCTCAAAAGGTTTTTAAATGTATAAAATGAAACACACAAAATTACAAAAGAACAACAACAAAGATGCAGAGAATCAGGGACCTCCAGGTTAAGAACCTCTGCTTAGAGGCAACATAGCCTAGTAGATAGATGTCTGGGTTTAGAGCCAAGTAAAACTTGGTTCAAGTTCCACTTCTGAGACTTACATGCCATATGGTCCAGGTGAATTCACTTGACCTCTCTGAGCCTATTGAACCTTATGGCTTTTAATGAAGTTGTCCAACTCTAAATCTGGGATCTTTCCTGACTTCAGTCACATTCAGTTCCAGCCTCTTTCTGTTACCAAGCCTAACCTGATCCTGACAAATGCCTATGCTGATGGTCTAATCTAGCTGGGTCCCCAGTAACCAACTTTGCTTCAAACATAAACCTGAAAGCCTTGGCCACCATTCAATCATATTAATGTTGTAGGGTAAGTCACATCAAAGACAATAAACCTATTTGTTAGCCATTAAGATATACCCCTTCCTTGACATAAAAATAAATATCCTTTCAGCTAGTTTATCCAAGGAGAGTATGCTCTTCTCCTTAAGGTTGCAGAAACTGATGGTATAAATTGTTCTGTTTTCTGAGACAAAGAGAGTAATTCATGAGCAAGTTTGAATGATGGCTTGGTGATACCACTAAAGCAACATTATTCCCTATTGTCTGAGGGAGCAACAGTTGGCTTATCTGGAGATCAGACTTCTGACTACCTCCTCCACTCTCTTGCCAAGCCAACTGCATACTTGTCAATAAGCCCTCAAAAAGTTTTTATCCTTCCAGAAATGACTATGCTAAAGATTCTGCATTAAAACACATGTCTTGCTCCTTAAGGTATATCTTAGAATCATGCTAATGATGATGATAATAATAACTAATATTAATATTTACAAAGTGCTTGAAATATATTCTCATTTGATTTGACATAAATCATATTTATTTAACACACAATTATTTCTCCCATTTGTGACAAAATATATATGTGTATATAAATTTTGTGCATATATAAATTAATGTAAATATATATTATATGTCTATAATACAGTAAAAAAAAAAAACAACCCAAATTCCTACACTAGACATGTCTAAAAAAATATGGATGTCTCATCTACATTCTAAGTCCATCATCTCTATGTCAGGAAATGGGTAGAATATTTCATTATGAATCTTCTGCAATCATGGGTGAACACTGTATTTATTAGAGTTATTAAGCCTTTCAGAATTTTTTTAAATAATGTTCTAATTAAATAAATTCTTCTTGTGGTTCTTCTCATTTCATTCTGCATCAGTTCATGCAAGTCTTTCCAGGTTTCTCTGAAAACATCTCCTTCATCATTTCTTCCATCACATTTATATACTGTAACCTGCTCAATTATTCCTCAATTGATGGGCAACTCCTCATTTTCCAGTATTTTCTCACCACAAAAAGAGTTGCTGTAAATATGTTTGTACTCATGGGACTTTCCCTTCTTACTGAGATATCTACTGGTGGTATTGTTGAGTCAAAGGAAACATATCATTTAATAACATTTTAGCCATTGTTCCAAATTGCTTTCCTGAATGGCTTGAACCAATTCACAGCTCCACCAACAGTCCAGTAATGTACTTAATATGTAATTCTTAACAAATTTCCTTAATTGGTCTCCCAGCCTACAGCAAGTCAGAAACAACAAACTAGAAGGAATAAAATAATAAGATTCTAGAGCTGGAAGTTACTTTACAGCTCACCCAATCCATTTCTTTGTAGATGAGGAAACTGAGGCCCAGAAAGATGAGATTTGCCCATGGTCACTGAAGTAGTCAATAATAGAGGCAAAATTTGAACTGAGGTTACCTGACTCAAAATAGGTTACTTTTTTTTTTTACTGTTTTTTTAAAACTAACTGTCCACCATACCACATTGCCTCTTGTTGTTGTTCAATCGTTTTAATAATGTCTGATCCTTTGTAACTCCATTTGAGATTTTCTTGGCAAAGATACTGGAGTGGCTTGCCATTTTCTTCTCCAGGTCAATTTATAAAGGAGGAAACTGAGGCAAAACAAGGTTAAGTGAGTTGCCCTGGGTCACACAGCTAGTAAGTGTCATATACATATTCAAATCTGTCAGATTTGAATTTAGGAAGATTAATGTTTTGAATCAAAATCCACTCCTTTATCCACTGTGTCACCCTGCTGCTGCCACCGCACTGCTTCTACTAATCTCAAAAAGTAGAACTCAGTGTAGGACCCAGTTCTCCTAAACCACAGTCCTTCATTCTTCTCACATGATAGCTATTTATAGTTTATTTGGTACAATTGAGATTTTTAAAAAGAAAACATAACACAGCTTGGTTCTATATCAGAACAGCCAAAATCTCCCATCTTTTAGAGAGTACAGGAACTGTGTTCTATTTTCCAAATGGAGATGCTTAAATGAGTCTAGGCTCTAGGACACACAGTTCTCCCACAGCTCCCAGAAGTATGGATGTATTTAGAAACTCCAGAATCTACAAATGCTTCAGGGGGCACACAATCTGGCTCATCATTCACTGTCACTTGGAGACATTCATTGCCAAAGTAAAATATTTCAAATGACAAGTTTCCCATCCAGTCTGGATGATCTTCTAGTCCTCTAAGAGTGGACTGTTACATCACAACTACCTCAGGCCCTTCTGATGCACAAGTGGCCTGTGTGATTATCCAGTCAGGTCAGAAGCCTTTACAAAGCATTTTCTATATGCTAATCATTGTGCTAAGGAAGAATATGGCTTACTGTGTACTATTCTAGACACTGAGGATACAAAGAAAGACAAACACAGCCCCTGAGCTCAAGGGACTCACATTCTACTGAAGGAAACAGCATACAAATAGCTCTATGCAAACAAGAGACACACATATTTTGTGTGTATCTGTATCCAAACATATATCACACACAGATGTAAATATATGGGTGTGAATATATCTATCTATATGTCACACACATATACACACACACATATACATACATGCATACACATACAATACACGTACATATGCACACAAATACACATATACACATCTTATATACATATACACATGCATATGCATATACATATACATATGCATATACATATACATATACAATATTCCTTCCACACTACAGGGATTAGAGGTGTGATGCCCTCACAATCTGGAAAATGCACTTAAAATTTTTTGGTCCTTCCTTCATACCAGAGAAGTCAGAATTTTTTAAAGGGTGTTTACAGTATCTTACTGCAAAATTTGAGTTGATATCATACAATACTATACATATATTTTTATACATTCCTGAGTTTCTAAACTTTTTCTATGTCATCTTCTGGACTTTATGTTTCATCCGTGGCTTCCACAAAATTTTCATTTAATTTCTTATGCTAACTGGGGACATATCAAAATCATGATGGGGAAAGTCACAATATGGAAGGGTATCTATCTATCTATCTATCTATCTATCTGGCTACTTAATATCTGAAAGAAGCCTGGAGGTGGAGGTGAGGATGGAGAGTATTCCAGGCATGAAGGGAATGTGGAGGTGAGGATGGAGAGCATGCGAGGCAAGGGGGAGTAGCTAGTGAAAATGGATAATTGGGAGCTCAGTTATTGCTTCTTGGACATGGATTAAGGTTTGAACCCAGCGCTGTATAAGCTGTGGTGCTCTAGTGAATAGTGGTTGGGGGTGGGGTGCAGAAATTGCAACATCCCAGGGGATTTCAGGTAGCTAAGTCATATTACCCATATTATCCCATTCTCTTTCTTGGGATCCTAGATTTCAAGGTCAAGGGCACCCTTTGAGGTATCTAGATGACTACTCATTTGAATCCCTCCTTTTCACTTCTTACATTCTGCTTTGTACTGTAGTTATTAGTACTTTATCCCTCCTTTTAGAAAGTAAGCACCATGAATGGAGGGACCCCTGCGTCTGATCTTTGTGAATCGATTTCACGGGTTGTTCTTAACTCAGATGGGAAGTCACTCATTTCTAATGTTGGAATTATTTCTGAATCATCTTGAATCTGATTCCTGAATTGGAATATAGTTGCCTATCTTTAGGTCTTTAATAATGAGTATCCTAGCCAGTGAACCCCCAGGTAGTTAGCCACAGAACTCTTCAAGCATTTTACTTGTGTCTTCAAAATCAAAACCCTTTTGATTCCATCTGTGAATTCTATCCTTTTTTTGACTTAGATGAGAATATTCCTTTCTGTGCCATTTATGGACTATGCAAATCACCACTCAAGACTGGACTTGCATTCTTGACAGCAACAAAATTGCCCGTCTGTCTCCATGAGGTCTTATCACCTTCACATAATTGTGTGTATTTGTGTGATGGGAAAAAATAATTCACTAACCTTCCCTGTATCATAGTCTTTCTATTGGTCAAGAAAACAGTCCTTTCAAAAGTCCTGGGTACAGATAACAAAGAATAGTATAGTCTTCCTGGCAATAACAGTTTGTCCTGTTTTCTTAAAGTTAACAATACAGATTCACCTTGTTTTATCAATATAAAAGAATTGATTGAATAGTTGCAAAATTTAGTTTGAATTTCTACATACTCTCTTTCCACATCACCAAAATTAAAGTGTGACATTCTTTGATTGACAAATAAGAATGGAAGTTCAACATTAGCTAATCTTGGAAACATTTGTAGTTTATATATTCCTGTTTTCTTGGTGTTGGACCAGGAGGACGGCCATACTCAGGACAAAAGAATTTATAAAAAAGTATCGCTTTGGAGGCTAAAGCCAAAATGCTCTTGTTAACAAGGCTGCTATGCATTACTAAATGCTCTCTTGTCAATCTCCCCTTGTGCTCCTAAAGAGGAGGAAATTTCAGTGTCTCTGTAGCAATTTAAGAAGAGGAAGTGAAACTGGACTACAGAGGCTAATAAACTCTTGCCAAACAGCATAACAAAGCAATAGGAGGCTTTGGGCTTAAAGAAGGCCAGACAAACCATGCCCCTCTTAACAACTACAACACCAAACCCTTGTTAACAGGCATTAGCAAAACTGTATGGCTAAGGTTTTGAAGTTAGCTAGAGAAATACAGACCAAAGGCTTCAAATGTAGAGCTGCACGTTGCTGGTCAAGGAGGGGAACAAAGGCCTTTGATTAATTCCAAGCTGTTAGACATATATGAAACAAATGTAAGTGGAATTGGTTAAGAACCATTTTTTGATATCTATACTTTACTCAAAGAATCTGTAACAAATGGGTTTGGGCGGCCCTCTCTAACCTGTGTCATCTCTCATATACTAACCTGTAGAGATCAGAATCAGGACTTGAATCACTTGGGGTCTTTTCTGAAAAATGCAGAATAGCTCAATCAATAAGGACTTCCAATCAATAATATGACATTGCTTATTGGCAACCTTATCCATATGATTATTCCTTCCCCTGGAGTAGATCACAACCATCTATATCTTTGTAGATGAGCATCATGAATCGTTCTGTCTAAAAACCTTATAACTTGGTGGCCCAAATTCTGAAAGTGGACATTTCTAAAAAGAGCAAGGTTGGTCCTTGAACAAAAGGCCTTGATTCAAGAAACATTTATTGAGAAACTGCTACATGTCAGGCACTATGAGAGGTAGTAGAGACACAAAGACAAAACCAAAAATAGTTCCTGCCCTCAAGAAGCCTACATTATAGTTGGAAATTGACATGTACACAAATAACTGAAAATGAAATATATTCAACGTAGATCTTGTTGTTCATTTGTTTCAGTTGTGTTCAGCTCTCCATGATCCCATTTGGGGTTTTCTTTGCCAAAGATACAGGAGTGGTTTGCCGGTTCTTTTTCCAGCTCATTTTATAGACAAGGAAATTGAGGCAAACAAAGTCACACAGCTAGGAAGTGTCTGAAGTTGGATATGAACTCAGGTCTTCCTGACTCCAAGCTTTATCCACCCAGCTGTCCATAAAACATATACAAAGCAGTATTAGAAAAATTGGAGTCCTTAAAAACTTAGAGGACTTGTAAAGAGTTTAAGTAGCATTTTAGTTGAGCCTTGAAGGATGCTAGGAATTCTAAGAGGTGGAGGAGAGGAGGGAGTACATCCCAGGCTTGGAGGACAATCTGTATAAGTGTGGAGTGGACCAACACACATTCAATCACAGTAGAGTATTGTAGAATTAGAGTTGGAAGGAAACTCAGAAACCCTCTTGTACAATCCTCCCATTTTACAAGTGAAGAAACAGAGGTAGATACATGACTTGTTCCAGGTGTCACAGATAGTAAGTGTCAGATCTATCCTGGGCCCATAATTTGAAATGGTTTCAGCCTAGGTTGTACAAGGATAGGCTTTGAGAACCAAAGATCCTCTTTGTAGCAACAGAGTAGAACTTATATGGAGAACTTAGATGCTCCAAAATCTGTGACAAAAAGAACTTTTCTTGAATTGCATTAATTCATTCATTTATGTGATATTTATATTTCTAATATTTGTTGATAAGTTGTTATGCAAAGAATATTGGAATTGCAACTAAATATTATTTTCAGAATACATTGCCAGAGCATGAAAAATTCATGACAAAATTACAATTCTAATATTCTAAATAGATATTTTTTTAAAAATTGAAGGAAACAAAATGTTCTGGATGCCTTCCCCAGTTTTCCCATCTTGAAAAAGATATGATCTTTTGCATTTGTTAATAGCAAAAGTCCCAAAAGTTATCTCCTAAGGAAAATGATGACATCTGTTTTAGGGTAAGAACATCTGCCATTCATTATCCAGGTTGCCAGACATCTGAGGACTAACGGGTTCTGAGAGTGGAGGTAAAGTTCATTTTAAGTTTCTAGCCTTTAGGTTTATTATTGCAGAGGGAATGGGAGTGAAATGAGGAAAATTTACTATACATAAACACATTCTTCATCTCTCATGTTGTTAAAAATAAATGTCACTAGACAAAGAACATATAGAAGATGTCTTGTAGAAAGGATTGATTGTACTATTCTAGCAATAGAATGTTTTATTCATCAGTAAGCACTTACATATATTAAGAAGCAGTGATGCTATCAAGGGAAGAGTGCCGGTCTTAGGAGACCTGGATTTGTATTTCATATCCACCACTTACTTGCCACATGATCATGGGTAAATTATTGAACCTCTCTGAACCTCCCTCAGTTTGGTCATCTATACAATGGGGGTAATATTACACTGTTCATCTCTTACAGTAATTATAAGGAAAGCACTTTGTAAACTTGAAAATGTCATACAAATGTAAATAATTATTAGAGCGGTCTTTACATATGAATCATAAGAATAAGGATCCTTGATAGCAAGGGCCACATCTTTTTTGTATCTTCCACAATGTCTAGTACAATGCTCTGCATATATCAGAAGTTCAATAAATGCTTGTTGGATAAATGAAATCAGTAGAAAACTGGGGGAAGGGGGTGTAAAATATCATAAGCCAAATAAAGTCTTTGAATGAAATTACTACTTGAATATCATCTATGTAAGAATCACAAAAATTGGCCAGATTCTTATGGTCTTTTTATAAGCAGCACAAAGAAAAAACACCATGGCTTTGCATTGATTTGTTTTTTAGTTATATTTCTATAATGTCTTTCTCCTGAAATTGCAAAGTGCAGAGTGCAACTTCCCGTATTCAATGAATTCCAATGGCTCCTATTACCTCTAGAATCAAATATAAACTGCTCTGTTTGGCATATAAAGTTCTTCCCCAGTTGACCTCTAAATTTCTTTTCATCCTTCTCACTCCTTACTTCTCCACCCTCCCTCTCTACCCCACCTCACTCTACCCCCTTGTCATACTAGTCATTCCACATCCCAGATGGCCCCATCTTTCTTCACTGTGGCTTAGTACTAGATGTAATCCATACCTGGAATATTCTCCCTACTTACCTCTACTGCCTAGCATTTTTAACTTCCTTTAAGACTTACTTTAGGGGTGGCTAGGTGGTGCAGTGAATAGAGCACTGGCCCTGGAGTCAGGAGGACCTGAGTTCAAATCCAGCCTCAGACACTTAACAGAAAAACTAACCATGTGACCCGGGGCAAGTCACTTGACCCCAATTGCCCTCCAAAAAGCAAAACAAAAACAAAAACAAAAAAAAACCACTTACTTTATAGCATAGTAGTATGCCATCACAATCATATACCACCACTTGTTCAACCATTCCCCAAATGATGGGTATCCCTGTAATTTCCAGTTCTTTGCCACCACAAAGAAAGCTGCTATAAATATTTAAGAACATGTCCATACCTTTTCCTTTTTCCCTAGTCATCTTTGGGAGTAGACCTAGATGGGTAGGCAGTTTAATAACTCTTTTGGCATTATTCCAGATTGCTCTCCAAAATGGTTGCATCAGTTCACAATTCCACCAATAATGAATGTGTCCCAATTTTTTCACATCCCTTCCAGCATCATTTGTTACTTTCCTCTTCAATCATTTTAGCCAGTCTGATAGGTGTAAAACAATAACTCAAGGTTGTTTTAATTTGCATTTCTCTAATCAATAAAACCAAACTAATGACAAAAGACATATGAAGGAAGATGCTATCTGTATCTAGAGAAAGAACTGATAAATAGAAGTATGTATCGAATTATATATATGTGTGTGTGTGTGTGTGTGTGTGTGTGTGTGTGCATGTGTGTGTGTGTGTGTGTGTGTTTAATGGTAGTCATTTCTAGGGTGAGGGAGGTGGGAGGGAAGAAAGAAAAAAATTTACATGATAACTTTATTATATATTTAAAAGGAATAGCAAGATGTATATAATAGATTTTCAGTTTCATGTGCAATCATGTTTTTTAAAAGATTCAGGTTGAATCTCATCTCATATAGAAAAGTTGTGAAGCTAAAAGAAAAAATGTTTGTAAAGTGCTCTGCAAACTTTAAAACATCATAAAAGGTTGTTGTTTTTATTAATATTATTAGCCTTCCCCTATCTCACAACCTTCCTCTCTGTCTGGTATAGCTTGAGTGAGGTTTGGGGTTCCAAGGTACAGTATAAGAAGAGGCAGCAATCTGCCTTACACATGTTCCAAGAGGAAAGAACTAAGGGACAAGTGATTTTAGTAGGTTCCTAGTCATGGCCTTGGTGTAGGAGGTGAAGATCCAGCCCTTGATTCTATACTCTTTTAGCTTGGGAAATTGGAGACTAGTGATATTCAAACTCCTTATCAGCTGGAAAAGGGGATTTCTGCCATTCCTACCAGCTTTAACTTTGATGGAATGAGTGACATATGTAATGATGGGCTGCTAAATGTTTAACAACTGGCTCTCCAAGATATTTAGGACATGCTTTTAAGTTTAATCTACATTATTAACAATTTTCCACCATGTTCTTAAGTCTAGACAATCAACAAAACAATAAATCAAACCTCGATTTGTAATTTTGAAGGTATTATGCTGTAATTTAATTACACTGGAAAAAATATTGTAAAAAAATATTGCTTGTGCTAAGCAATACAGCCTTATCTAGCAATTCTGATGATACCCAGGCAAGCTACATTAGGGTAAGCATCATGAAATGTCCCCACAAATAAATGTTTTTCTTTGGCTTTTTGGAGGGCAATTGGGGTCAAGTGACTTGCCCAAAGTCACAGGGCTAAGTGTGTCAAGTGTCTGAGGCCGCACTTGAACTCAGGTCCTCCTGACTCCAGGGCTGGTGCTCTATTCACTTTGCCACCTAGCTGTCCCATAAATAAATTTTTAAAGACAAATTCATTTGGTTTTGAGCAGAGATCTTTGAACACAAGGCCCAATTTGGGGAGAGTGCCTGGCAGGTGAGTTCTTGGCAGTGGAGACCCTGGGATACTGTGAGTCTATTGATAAAGAGGCGAGTGGAAGGTGAGGAAAAAAAGGGTGGGACCAGATCCGGGAGACACACTTAAGAACACTAGGTGAAGGGAGGAAGCATCTGGTAAATGCCTATTTAAATAATGATTCTTGTTAACTAGATGTTAAGTACAGTTGTTTCTAATGCTACTACAGAGAATATCATCTTAGTACCTGGTAAATTTTAGCACCCTGAGATAAAGCCTTTATTATCCTACCCTAGTGATGGTTGACAATGAAAAGTGGAAATGTTCACAGTTCTCCCTCTGATTTCCAAGATCCAACTCTAGTTTAAACTTCTAAATTAAAACCCAAAATACTGTGGAAGCTAAATTTACTTGTTTCTGGAGAAGGGTTTATGGTAGTGGTGATATGGTAGATATGGTGGGTAATGATAAAAATATTGGGGGAGGAAAAGGACATCAATTAAACATCTAAAAAATACACAGAAGAACAAAAGGAAGTTCAGAAGATGACAGAGAAGAAAGACAATTTAGTTACTACGATGTTAAATTTAATATATGCTTGAAAAAACAAACTGCATGATAGAAATTTAATTTCATACATAATTCTCTTTTCTGTTCTTTTTTGTAAATTGAGATGTTCTTGTTTGTTGATATTCATTGAGTTCATAATAAAAGAGAAAAGTTTAAAAATTCACTAAAATACTTTTCAAGCTTTTATAAAACCTACAGAGTGAATCAAATCAAGTTGCCAGAAGACAATGGGGCCCTTCTGCTTTGAGAATGAAAACCAGGCAGAAACTTTAAGAATTTTTAATTATTTGAATGAAAAAAAAGAAATTCTTTTGAAATCCTAAAATGTAAAGTTTAATTTTGTTGGTAGAAGGGGATAACGATGATGAAAATGTTAAACGAGACACAATTTGGGACGGGGGAGCATCCTAATATGTTTCCTTTTCACCCATTGATGGGAGAAGAAACTAACTCTGCAAGTTAATGTTTCATAATTATGCTGCCTTATGATTCTGGACGCCTACCCAAGATATTTTTAAACCTTGGTAGTCACACATTTCCATCTACCACCAAGTGCCACAGATTCAAAGCTTCTTGCATGAATTTTATTTCAACAGAGCTAGTACTGTAGGTCATCTTTTGGACTGGCAAAATTGGCTTGAGTGACTTCTGCCCAAAGTAGCCGATCTGTTGCAACTCAAGAGTACCCAAGGAGCCTGTTCTTTTTACTGTTACATCATAATTGGTTCAGCACATTTGTCTGGGGGACAAGCAGCCAGATGGTTAATTCCCCTTTCTTAAACATACAGACACACACATAACAGAAGACAGAAAAAGGAGATGGGGGAGACCTCATGGAAGTAGGGCTTCTCACACAGCAGGCTGAGTCCCTGTGCAGAAGTTGGGATTGTTGACCCAATGAATATGCCCAAAGATCCCTTTCAGCAACACAAAACCCACAGTTTCTCTATTAGCATATCAGAGGTGAAACAGTGGTGGGAAATGTTCTGGGTAACAAAGGATAGGACTTAGTGGCATTGTCTGACTGGGGTTTACAGAAGCAGAAAAAATTATAATTGGACAAGAGCTTCACAGTGACAGACAGATGTTGACATTTTCCTTCAGTGACCAACCTCTTCCATTCCCCCCCCCCCACTTTGTCTACTCACTAGGTTGCCTACCATCTCTCCTCCCTCCCTGCTTCAAAGGGTTATTTCCTTGTAATTTATACAAAGCTTTTCAAGGGGGAGCAATTTCCAAATCAAGCTGCCAAAAGGGGGAAAGAAATCTCTTACTACAGAAATTAAGACACAGTTTTAGATTCAACTTGACCATGACTAAAAGGTTCTTGTCATCTGCTTCAAACGTTAAATTTTACTTGATGCAGAGCTTAAAGATGAGTATTGATTACACAGTTTCAGTTATTAAGGCATGTGCCAAGATTTTACTATTAATTGCAATCTAGTGAAGCATCTCTATTATAGTTTCTAGGAAGCTGAAAACTGTGTTATTCTATATCAAAGATTTTTTTTAAAAGATGTTTTATATGAAGTTAACTTTTCTTTATGTATTTAAGAGCTCTTTGGAGGCCAATTTCAAATGCCAGGGTCTTCTTCCTGAATTTAGCTCCAAAAGGCCTGCAAAATTCAACTTCTCTTTATTGTCTCTTCTATGTTAAAGTAGGTACTTTAATAGCTTATGTCTCTATGTCATTGGTTCTTGGAAAGAATGAACAGAATTTTGTTGGTGGCAAAACAGCAGACTCCTGATCCTTTTCTAGAGCTTTAAAAATGCTCTTTATAGAAAAACATAAAAATGAGTGCAGAATTTCATAAAGGCAGATATTCTACTCATGTTTTACTTGTCACCCATGTCGTACTTCCCACAGGTAACAGTTTTATTTTTTTTTTAATTTTTTCACAATACTTTCTTTTTTTTCCTTTACCTATAGCTGTTCTAAATATCCTACAAAAGGCATAACAATTGCATTAAAGTGCTTTTCATATCAGTATTTGAAACAATAAATTTTAAACAATAAATCATTCTTGCTATTTTGGTGGATCCATGATTTTTCCAGCATGCTTCTTTCTTTCACAGGGTCAGATGATATGACTCCTTCATGCCTTCTCATCATATATAATTCTTGGGGTCAGAGGAGCTCATTTTGAATTTTAATTGCTCAATTACTGGCTGTGTTATAACCTCAGACAAGTCATCTAATCATCCTTGGACCTTCTTTTCCTCATTTGTACAATGATAGGGTGGATCTCAATGATCTCTATGATCCCTTCCAATTCTAAATCCATGATTCTATGATCTATGGCCTCTCTGGAGGATCCACCAAAAGTGGAAACCTTTTCTGGTTCTTTCCAAGGGAAACCAGTGTATCACTTGGGCTGTCTCTCTGTTGCTTCCCATTCATATTGTATAATCAATCTGCTTCCTCTCCTGGTTAGATATGGCTCAGATAATGGCTTTTATGCCCCTTCTCAAGCACATCCTTGCTGATAAAATGGTATATCCTATTTATATCTACTATACATCTTTCCATTGTTCTTTGGATTGTTTGTAATGCAAGAATATGATGTTCCAGTTTTATAACCATACAGTATCTGCAAGAGCATGCTACTTTTAAAAAATGTGGGTACTTATGGTAACAAGTAACATGGGAATCCTGAATCATGGGACAGTGTCTTAAATATGACACAACCTATGCTCCTCCTGTTCACTTCTGGGGCTGGGGCAGGGTGGTAGTAGTAGAAAGATGATTCTTCATTGGTGATTTGTTTAATATGTGCATCTCCATGGACTAATGCAATAAACTACCCATCCAGCTGTATATCATGGTATGGACAAAATTCACTTTTAAATCATTTTGTTTTTCTTCTATTGCTAGCTAGATATCAATCTCTTTGACAATCATACAGATTAAACAAGGAAACTTAAGGGTTTGGGGCCTCAGTGTCATGTGCAAATAACGGCATTTGAAGAACCTTCCCACCAGTGGGGAATATCTTTTGTGTTTGGACTTTGCATAAGACATCTTCCCAAGACATTTTCTATGAATATCTTAAGTGAGCATATGTCTCTCCATATTGTACATTGATCAGTGTCAATCCTAGGCACCTTGCTGATGTCATTACAATGTCACCACTGTAACTGCTCTCAGGGAAGAGTCTTTTATAACTTGAATATTTATGAGGAAAATATCTGGTCTCAAGAGCCTCCAAGGCTGCATTTTGTTCTACTGAATCAAATCCTTTAAAAAAAATCAATAGTAAAAAGACATCACGGGAATCTTATATTTTCTTTATCTCTCAGTGGTCATCAAGATTTGGACAACTGTAAAAGGAAAAAAAAAGTTATCTTCTCCTGTTTTAGTCATGAGTGGATTTATAGACCATTTCCCTAATTTTGGGGGGAAGGGATAAGAAAGTAGGACTTGACCAAAAGAATGCAAAGAACAATGAACTTGGAGTCAGAAGACATCTACCGGCTCATGACAGTTTGTAGGTCACGTTATTCTCTGGGTCTCAACTACCTCTTTTGTAAAATGATAGGAGTAATGTTGTGGCAAATGAGGACATGACTTGCAGTTGACTTGGATTTGAGTGAGGGAGGGCCGTGCAAGGACCAGCCTCACTGTCTCTTCCAGAGCCATCTGGGTCCAGTGACCAGATATTCATCAGGATGACTGGAGATGGTCCAGGAGGCAATGGGAGACCCTGGCCCTTTAGGCTAAGGCCACATAAAGTGAGGTATTGCCCATTCAGTGAAGAGGCCTCTTTAAGAAGTGAGTCAAGGGCTGGCCTCTTTCATTAGAAAAAAAGGGGGAAAAATCAAGCTGGGAGGGGAAACCCTCAGGCTTCCTGTTCCAAAGAGAAACAGTTACCATTGACATTCACTCTAAGCCAGGAGAACTCAAAATATAGCCATTAAGTGGAGCCTGGGCAGGGACCTCCTGTGGTCTAATCTATGAGCTTCAGAGTGAACTGGATTTGAGGGTTTGGAAGGAAGGGAGGAAGGAAGGAAAAGTTCAAGTTAAGTGGGCAGCTTCTAACCATCAAAAGTCACCTTCCTTTGGAGAGGAGAAGGAGAAGGAGAGGGAGAGGGAGAGGGAGAGAGAAAGGACCAGCTGAGTCACTTTGTACCTTGTAGAACTGATGGAAGGTAAGTGTTTAGTTCAATATAAAGTTTTGTATAAACATGAGTTATTATTGATGAAATTCAAATCTTTCTATAAAATCAAATGGACATTTATATGTTTATAAAGTGTTTTGTAAACTGTAAATTAATACATAAATAGCAGCTTGATAAATATAATTAAAAATAGCTGCCATATGTAGAGACAAATGAGACACAAGAAATGCCGGCTCCTTTAAAAATCAAGTGCTCAGGATGGATTTATTGAGTACTTCCTGTGGCTCTTCATTTTACTTTTGACCTATGAACTTTAACATGCTACCTGAGGTTCTTGGGAAAGCTGGACGTAGTGGGATATGGCTAATGATAAAAGTAAAAACTGAGACTCACAGCATCGACATCATTCCAAGGTAACAAGACTTATCAAGTAAAGTATGTTACCAACATAGAAAATGTTTCCATAATTCCGGATTGCTAATGAGAACCATTTGGTAAACTAAGGGAGGTAGAGGGATAAGAACAATTTGTCTTGTTTTTTGTCATGCATATCTGTGATACTACTGTCATCATTTCGTTGTTTTCAGTCATGTCTGAATTTGGAGTTTTCATCACAAAGATACTGAGTAGTTTGCCATTTCCTTTTCTAGCACATTTTACAGATGAGGAAACTGAGGCAAACAGGATCAAGTGACTTGCCCAGGGTCACCTAACAAGTAAGGGTCTAAAGCCAGATTTGAACTAAATAAGCTTCCTCACTCCAGGCCAGGCACTCAGTACACTTCATCACCTAGCTGCCCAGTCACTTTACCCTTGATTATAATACACTAGCACCAGATGAATCTTTCTTATGACCTTATAATTTGAATGGCTAAGCTTCATATTTCCTGTAGGCATAATTAACTGAGAGAAGGATTGGCATACTCTTTTACTCTCTATAACTACCAAAATAGAAATTTTTTTTTCTTTTTCTTTTTGGAGGGGGGAAGGCAGGGCAATTGAGGTTAAGTGACTTGCCCAAGGTCACGCAGTTAGTAAGTGTTAAGTGTCTGAGGTCAAATTTGAACTTAGGTCCTCCTGACTCCAGGGTTAGTTCTTTATTCACTGTGCCACCTAGATGTCCCCAAAATAGAAATCTTTATTAAAAAACAAATGAACGGGTCTGGGGGGAGGGGGCAGAGCCAAGATGGCTGAGTAGAAACACCACATCCTAGGTGATCTGCCCCACACCACCTCCAAACAATGTGAAAGGGGACTCTGAACAACTTCTGGAGCCCCAGCACCCACAGAACGACACAGAGAAGCTAACCTCCTGCTGAGGACAGCCCAGCAGCCCTGCAGGGAGCGGCCAGCGCAGAGCTCTGAGAGCAGGCAGCACAGTGTGCTGGGAACCTACAGCACAGCGCTCTGGGAGTTGAGCCCAGGCCCGCATGAGCCACAGTTTTATCCCCAGGGCTGCCGGGACAACAGCCCGACTGGAGGGACCCCAGAACACCAGCAGCTGTGGTAATTACAGAACTATCAGCACAGATATGCCTAGGACAAAGTGAGAGGTTAGTGGACTTTGGGAACAGTATTTGGGGAACTTGTGGCTTCCTCCCCTGGGGGCGAAAAGCTGCTGAGGAAATGCGGCACAGAGGCCATTTTGCAGCATCAGCGGCACCTCCAGCTCCTGGTCTGCGAACTGTAGAGAGATCCAGCAATCAGTCTGGGAGTTAATCACTCTTGCTTTAACCAGCTTGCATCTGGATTATGTTCTGGGGTGGAAGTTTGGGGTGGGTATCCAGCTTGCCAGAGCATGGGGAGGCTTTACAGAGGCCACCCAACCTCCGGAAGTTGTGAAGATCCCTCATTTGGGACGGAAGCTCTCCTGTCTCGTGGCAGAGTCCTACTGTGGCAACAAACCCCCAAATCAAGTAATTAAGTGGCAATATGCCCAGGCAAAGGAAACAAAATAAACAGAAAAATGCAACTTTAGACTCCTATTTTGGGGGCAAAGAGGATCAAAGCATGGAACAGGAAGAGGACTGTGAGGTCAGAACTCCTGCACCAAAAGCCCCAAATGAAAACACAAGCTGGCTACAGGCCATAGAGGACCTTAAGAAGCAGATAAGAGAAGTGGAGGAAAAATTGGAAAGAGAAATGAGAAAGATGCAAGAAAAGTATGAAATGACAGTCAACAGCCTGACTGAGGAAAACAACACCTTAAAAAATAGACTAACTCAAATGGCAAAAGAGGCCCAGAAAGGCAATGAGGAGAAGAATGCCTTAAAAAGTCGAATTTGCCAGATGGAAAAAGAATCTCAAAAGCTCACTGAGGAGAATCACTCCTTCAGAATTAGACTGGAGCAAATGGAAGCTAGTGACTTTATGAGAAATCAAGATGCTGTTAAACAGATCCAAACAAATGAAAGAATAGAAGGCAATGTGAAATATCTCATGGGAAAAACCACTGACCTGGAAAATAGATCCAGGAGAGATAATTTAAAAAGTATTGGACTACCTGAAAGCCATGATCAAAGAAAGAACCTAGAAATCATCCTTAAAGAAATTCTCAAGGAAAATTGCCCTGATGTTTTAGACCCAGAGGGGGAAATAGAGGTTGAAAGAATCCACTGATCGCCGCCTGAAAAGGATCCCAGAAAGAAAACTCCTAGGAATATTATAGCCAGGTTCCAGAACTCCCAGATCAAGGAGAAAATACTCCAAGCAGCCAGGAAGAAACAATTCCAATATTGTGGAAACACAATCAGAATAGCCCAGGACCTGGCAGCATCTACACTGAGGGAGCGAAGGGCATGGAATATGATATTCCAGAGGGCAAAAGAGCTGGGATTGAAGCCAAGGGTCACCTATCCAGCAAAACTGAATATCTTGTTTCAGGGGAAAATGTGGTCATTCAGTGGAATAGAGGACTTTCTAGCATTCTTGAGGAAAAAACCAGAGTTGAATAGAAAATTTGACATTCAGACACAAGAAGCAAGTGATGCTTGAGAAGGTAATCAGGGAAAAGAAATCAAAAGGAACTTATCAAAGTTGAACTATTAACATTTCTACATGGAAAAACAATAACTGTTTCTGATGAAACCTTTCTCATTATGAAAATAATTGAAGAAGGGTATATGGACATATGAATACATATGTGAATGTGTGTATATATGATTACAGGTATACATGGATAGAAGGCACAGGTTGAATTTGGTGGGAAGGGATGATACTTTAGGGGTGAAGTTAAGAGGTGAGAAAGGAAAGTGACAAGAGGAGATGGGGAGAGACAGGATAGGGTAAACTATCTCATGTAGAAGAGGCAAGGGGAAGTAGTTGCAGGGGAGGTGAAGAACAGGAAGGCAAAAAGGCAAAACCCTATTCTCATTGAATTTGGCTCAGGGAGAGAATCACATGCATACTAGATGGGATATCTCACCCTGCAGGAGTGTAGGGGGAAGGGAGATGAGAGGGGGGATGATGGAGGGGAGGGTATTCTAGGGGGAGGGGAGGTTGGAAGTACCCAGTTTTGAAGAGGGACAGGATCAAAGAAGGGAATGGACCAGGTGGGGGGGGGTGGGATGAATGGGAGGAAAATATAAGCAATCTTTTACAATATATCTACTGTGGTAATGTTTTGCATAGCTAGACATGTACAATACATACTGAATTGCTTATCTTCCTAGAGGGAGAGGGTGACAAGGGAGGAAGGGAATGGATCTGAAATTTGAAGTCTTAAAATTAAATGTTTCCAATGTATATAAATACTATTATTACTACTATTCTGCATGTAATTGGGAGACAAGATGTTCAGGCATTGGGGCTCAGAGATTCACCTCCCCCTAATGGCAAAGTCAAAGGGGGTATGGGAGAAGATATGGGAGAGGGCAGATTGGGTGAGGGGATATCTAGTGGGACTGCTATTCTGGGGTGGTGGGTAGGGGAAAATGGGGAAAATTGTAACTCAAAATCTGGTGGAAATGAATGATGTAAACCAGAAGTTAATAAAGCATTTGTTTATATATATAAAAAAAGAATGTCTGTGAAACTAAAAAACAACAACAACAACAAACAAACGAACATAAACTTTTAACATGTAAGTAATTTCTCAAGTAGCAATGTTGGTTCCTCGACACTTTTCTCGTTTTTCCTTTCCTATAAATTTATCACCATCTAATTCCATGCACTGACCTTGGTTAATCATTCACTCATTTAGCAAAGTTTTATTATGCTTAGACCCTGTAATATGTACCAGAGGCGCAGAGATGAAAAATGCCATAGTCCTTGGCCTCTCCTAGAATGTCCTTTTGCCATTCATTCTTTATTAATTTGCTCTCTAAATCCTTTATTGGCCTATGTGCCCAGCTCTGGGCCTTGGACTAGGTTCACACCAAACACCCATAAAAGCCCTTCACACATGCAGCTTCAGGTGCATCAGCTTAGAGATTTATTCCTATAATCCCCTGGTTCCATAGATGGCTGCTGAACAATTTGTAAATGTTTTTCTCCTTCCACTCACTAGTACCCATAGGAAAGAAGAAAAAAAGGTAAAAAGGAAGGAAAGAAGGGAAGAAGGAAGGAAGGCAAGAAGGGACAGAGGAAGGGAAGAAGGAAAGGAAGAAAGAAGAAAAGTAAGAAGGGAGGAAGGAAGGCAAGAAGGGACAGAGGAAGGGAAGAAGGAAAGGAAGAAAGAAGAAAAGTAAGAAGGGAGGAAGGAAGGCAAGAAGGGACAGAGGAAGGGAAGAAGGAAAGGAAGAAAGAAGAAAAGTAAGAAGGGAGGAAGGAAGGCAAGAAGGGACAGAGGAAGGGAAGAAGGAAAGGAAGAAAGAAGAAAAGTAAGAAGGGAGGAAGGAAGGCAAGAAGGGACAGAGGAAGGGAAGAAGGAAAGGAAGAAAGAAGAAAAGTAAGAAGGGAGGAAGGAAGGAAGGCAAGAAGGGACAGAGGAAGGGAAGAAGGAAAGGAAGAAAGAAGAAAAGTAAGAAGGGAGGAAGGAAGGTAAAAAAGGAAAGAAACAAGCATTTATTAGGTACTGTGTGCCTGGAACTGTGCTAAGCAGTTTATAAATATTATCTCATTCAATCCTCACATCCTCACCTGGGAGGTAGGTACAATTCTTACAGGTGAGGAAATGTAGGCAAACACCAGTTAATGGACTTGAGTGGGGTACACAGCTAGTATGTGAGACTAGATTTGAACCCAAGACTTTCTTTTAAAATTTTTTTTCATAAATCCAACTCTCAGTTTTATTTATTAATTCAATAGTTTTCTCATTGTCAATTTTATGAGTCTTTGCCTTTATTTTCATAATTTTTTTTGTATTAATTAACTTTTAGTTTTCAGCATTCACTTCCACAAGATTTTGAGTTCCAGATTTTCTCATCTGTCCCTTCTCCCCACCCCAAAGTCTTTCTGACTCTAGATTCAGCACTGTCTCCATTGTACTCCCTAGCTATAGCCACAGCAGTCATTGCAGTTCTTCAGGTAAGGCTGACAAGTTTGCACAGCTCTGCTCTACTCATATCTAATTCACCGGCAAGTCAAAACCTGGCCTTTATGACGTCATTTGTCCTCTTTGAGAACAAAGGTCCACCTCCACCACCATCCACAACAACAGCAGCAACAGCAGCAGCAACAACAACCTATGTGGATGTTTTCCCCCAACCAGAGGATTAACATTTTCCCTTTTCTCTTTTAAAAGTGAAAACCATTTCTATTCCCAAATGTCTGCAATGTACAAACATATGGTGCTGCCTTATTATCTCTATTACCCTGGAATATATTAGCCAGCCAGTACGCAGAGTTCTGGGGGTTTGACTTTTTGTTCAGTGTATAATTCTTCTCCAGTGTAATCCCAGTAAGCGTATTGAGCTACAAAGGGTTATTATCACCAACATTGCCATACTTAGTCTATGTCATTCCAACTTGGTCCATGTAGCAGGCAGAGTGGCCCAGTGGAAGGAGTACCAAACCCATAGTCAGAGGATCTGGGATCAAATCTTGACTCTGGCAAGTGACCTTGTGCTAGATACCTACCCCTCTCTGGGTCTCAGTTTCATAACTGACAAAATTAAAAGCGTGACCCTCTATGACCTTGGGTAACTCACTTAATTTCTATTTTCTTCAGTTTCCTCATTTGTAAAATGAGGGATTTGAAATAGGCAGGTTATAAGAATCCTTTTAGTTCTAAATCTATGTTTCTATGAGCCTCTAACTAGATGAATCCCAATGTTTCTTGAATTCTAAATCTGTAAATATGATAATATTCCTAATACCCTTAGGAGAGTGTTGGACATCCTTCACTAAAGAACCATACCTGAGTTGATCATGGACCTATTGTTATCCCATTTGGTCTAGTTTGGTCAGCCTCTGACCAGATAATGCAAATTAAAAAGAAAAAATATAAACCATGCATTGCCAAAGGTTTTTTGAAAAAGACACTCTGTTATTCTGTTACACATAGATAGCAAACCACAGAGCAATCCGTGCTACTGCTCTAGAATGAGAGCAGGCAAAGTGATTCAAAGTCTGGCATTGTGGAAATGCTTAATTGTTTCTGAGTCAATCTTTAGGATTACATCTTTGCAAATGTCAGCCTTGTAATTATGTAAATTTTATTGAGGGCCTATTCCCAACAACTTTCCTATAATAATATAGCAACTGTTTCTGATGGCCATAATTTTAAAGAAATTGAATGTTCCCTAATCACAGTAAAGCCTGACAATGGCTTCAGTTCTGATGTATGTAGTACCAGGAAGGGATGTGACATTATAGGAACTAAGAGGGAGTCTATCTCTATAGCACATAAAGTCAAGGTTTTGTAATTACTGAAAACATGGTTAGCCGTTTAGCTTTTCCCTCCCCTGGGCCTAAATGACAAGGGACCTTACATGGCTACATGCATTCCTTCATTCACTTTTGTTCATTTTTCGTTTTCTTCCTTATTACATCCTTTCTCCGTGCCCCCCCCCCATTACATCTGGTTTGTTAAAAGACAAACTCAAGATACATTATAAAAGCACTTTAAAAAACAAAACTAAGTCTCGCTTTTTTTTTCCCAGAAAAAGTCTAACAACCCAAACTGAAATACACAGTAAGAAGTTCCGGAGTGTATTAAAAATGTATTAATTTCATTCAGGATGTTAGCACTATAATTCAACATTGTAATCTCAGAGTTACCAAGAAGAAACTCTGTGTCAGAACTAGAAGGCGCTTGAGAGATTGGGAGACCTGGAATGGTAGCATTGTCAGATCCCAGATTTTAGAGTTAGGGGATTTTGTTGTTTTTCCTTGCAGTCATTTGTGTTTGGCTCTTCATGAACCCATTTGATGTTTTCTTGGCAAATATACTGAAGTGGGTTGCCATTTTACAGATGAGGAAACTGAGGCAAATGGGGTTAAGTGACTTGCCCAGGGTCACATAAGTAAGGGTCTGTGGCCAGATTTGATGAGTCTTTCTGATGCCAAGTCTAATGCTGTATCTACTGCATCACCTACCTAATCCGGCTCATTTTCCAGAGGGGGAAACTGAAGCTGAGAGAGTTTAAGTGACTTATCCTGGATCACTGGATCATTGGGCCACAATAGGTTTGGAGTGGAAGGAGAGCTTAGAACTCATCTAGGCCTCATTTTACAGTTGAGGGAAATAAGAACTAGAGAACTTGCAGTCGCATAGTGTGGTCACCCAGTAGCTCCTGGCAAAACTGAAATTTGATTCCAAGGTGATTTAACTCCAAATTGAAATGAATAAGTCCAATTTCCTCATTTTATAGGTGAGAAAACTAAGGCCCAGTAGAAGGAAAGTGATAAGGTCACATAGCAAACAAGTGGTAGGTTCTGAAGCAGAGGCAGTTTAGTGTTCTTTCCCCTACTTACGACCCTTTCTGGCCATTATGTAAGAGCTTCCCAGTTTCACTCCTAGAATAGATAGCCAGAGGATGTTAAGGCTAGGCAGGATATGACTTTAATTTCTATGTATAAGTCTGAAATGGCAAACCACTTTGATATCTTTGCCAAGGAAACCCAAATATTGGTCACAAAGGGGGTAAATATGTCTGAAATAACTGAACAACAACAACAACAAATACCAAGACTATTTTGCTTTTACACAAAATACTTTTTCTTCCCTTAAAAAGCTCAAAATAGAGTGTCTGGGTGCGCGCTGCTGTGGCCGCCATGGAGCTGGAGCAGCGAGAGGAAGAGGAGGAGGAGGACCAACAGCAGCTGACATTCATCAAGAAGCTGAAGGTGGCTCTGCACTACACGGTGGGCTTGATGTGCCAGGAAGCTGCGGATGCCAAAGGTGTCAGGTTCACCAAGCCAGCCATCGCAGCCATCTCTGAGGTCACCTTTCGGCAGTGCGAACACTTCGCCCAAGACCTTGAGATGTTTGCCAGACATGTGAGAAGAAGCACAATTAACATGGAGGCTGTGAAGCTTTTAGCCCGGAGGAGCAACACATTGCTAAATTACATCACAGAGAAGAGTGAAGAGATTTCTCGAGTTAACCAGGAACAAAAGGATAAGAAGAAAAAGAAAGCAGAAGGAGGAAGCAAAAAATCCAGCAAACAGGTGGTAACCGAAATGGACATTGACAGTTGAGATGGCCTCCTGCCACTGCCAGACACTTCCTGCTCTTGCTGCTCTGGGTGCAGCAATTACCATCCCAAAAGCTCTACTCTTGAAGCCACCTTGGAAGGAATGAATAGAAAGAAAACAGATGCCGGTGGGCATTGGAAGGGCTAATCTTGTTCCTACTTTCAGTAGTTGGCTAATAATTTTAACACATAAGAAAACTGGAAATATTTAAGCAAGATATTCCAGTGCCTTTATTGGAACACTGAGAAAGGAGTATTGCAGCAGTGTGGATTTAAATTATTATTTTTATTTTTGAATTAATAAAATGTTGTGTAGCTAAAAAAAAAAAAAAGCTCAAAATACTTAATGTATATTCTTGCTTATATCATCTTCACCACCCTGGTGATGAGGTGAGGGATAGCAGCAGTCCAGGCTGAGCAGCAGAATCTGGATTTCAGTGTGCAATTTTGGACTTGATTGTCAGAAGCAGCTGACCTGGAGGAGGAATAGTTGCAGAAGATAAACAGTAAAGGTTTCTCTTATATGAAATAAGTGAATCTGCCAGGATCTCAAATTTATAATAGGCATAAGTATCCAGAGAATTCAGAATGCTTGCCACCTCATCTAACTGCCTTGTAAGTGCAACATGCATCCCACTATAGAATATAAATTCCTTGGGGACATAGAAACTTTCAGTTTAGTATTTTACATCCATAGGGTTAGCAGGGTTAAAGGCAACACAGAGAGTTGGCCTGGGAAGCAGGAAGACCTGGATATAAGTTCTGAGTCTTATATATACTGACTGTGTTACCCTAGGTAAGTCACTGACCCTCTCGATAATCCTACATCCCAGGATGTATTTTTGTAATTTTTGTAAAGTATTTAGCATAGTGCTTGGTTCAGAGTAAGAGCTTAATAAATGATTGTTCCCTTCCCTTCCTTCCTGTTCTCAGTGTACTAGACTATTGGTCTCATCAGTCACAGTGGTATACCCTATAACTTGACTCTTCATGTTGGTCCTTTTCTAGAATGAAGGACAACTAACCAACCTCCTAGGTAACTCTCCAAAATGAGAAGTCACTGCCCAGCATTGGTGGAAGAAGTTTCCTTATTCTGGAAGTCCTTACACCAATGAAACAACAAATCCAGTTCCTATGCCCTTATATGGGTAAAACAAGAGCAGATGTTAGTGAAAAGATGTGTGACATAGTAGATAACAGGAGTGAGGAAGAGCTGGGTTTGGTTCCTTCTAACATTCTAGCTGTTGGAAGATTCCAAGCCATTTCAACTCTTAGTACCTCCTAGCCAAGAAGTTAAAGTTCAATTGCCAATTTGCATTGGTGGAGGGTGTTTCCACACATGGAATTACCCACTTTGATGAAATCACAGTTTGGAATAAAAAAAAAAAACCCAAAACCCAAAACAACAAAAAAAGTAAAAATAAAAAGGCATATCAGTACATTATGAAGGCATAATATGGTACAACAGATGGTGTCACCAACTGGCAAAAATGCATTATTGAAGCCTAGCTCTATTAGACATGGTAAGCACCCAGGAAAACAATAGAGAAGTTAAATCCTTGGAACTTCAAGTAATGAACCTGGATACTTTTAAATATGAGAGAAAATCTCATGATCTTATTAAATAGTGGGAGAATGAGAGAAGATCTTAGAGTTGATGTGGTGTTTCAAAGTTCATTAGTATTTTTAATAATAGATCACATGGAATACCTTTTGCTTGACCAGCATCTTCCCTCCTTCCAAGCTAAATTGAAATATTTTCAGTTAGGTGTATTGTTAATTTTAAGATGATTTTACTTTTTTGATATAAACATCTCTTTGACTTTATGGTAGAAATCAAGGGGTGGGGAAAGTTGGTTTGGTTTTTTTATTTTGCAACCAGTTTTCTGGGAAGAGTATTGTTCTGTAGAGAACAGTAATTGTAATGGAGCAATGGTTATATCAGTAGCCATCATGTTCAATTATGACATGTGTGAAGACATCTGGCTTTTTGTCATCCTTGTTGAATTTACTAGTGGCATGTTAAATAGTCTTACTGAATTTAATTGGTGTGGTTATGTTTCAGAATTATCTGGCTCCTTTTAAAATTCAGTTTGCTTAGTTCTCTCTCTGTTTTATCCTTCAAAATATTTGTGATACAAAAAAAGTGAAACTAAACATCATGTAATTATAATGACTAAGTTTATGGCCAAAGAAGACATCAGAAAATGTGTTCCCCTCCTTTTTTTGAAGAAGAAGAAGATGAGGGCTATGCAAGGATAACATTGTATTTATAGTCAGATTCAGTTGATTTGTGGTTAGTTTTGCTGAAATGTTTTTTTTTTCCCTTTCCATTTTATTTATTTATTTCCTTTTGGTACAAGGGATGACTCTCTGGGTACCCTCAGAAATAAAGGCAATATAAAACACAAAATATCAGTAGAGGATAGAACTAGGGACTGGACCTGTGATTTCATTAATATAGGGAATTCTCTGATAAAGAAACATCCTCTAAAAATTCTGGCCAGCACCTCTGTACAACAACAATGATAACAATAATTTATAAGCCTAGAAAGTTGCCTAGAGTACTGATAGATTATGTGATTTGCCTAAGGTCATAGAGCCAGTAAATGTCACTCAGTTCACAGGCATTTTATTAAACAAGCATTTGCTATATAAAAGGCATTTTATTAAGTGTTGGAGACATAAAGAAAGGTAAAAGAAACCCACCCTTAGGCATCTAAAATTCTAACAGAGGAGATAAATATGAAAATAACCTACATCTAAGATATATACAGAGCAAACAGAAGGTAGGCTCAGAGGAGAGGGCAATAGAGATGGGTTTGGTAGAGAGAGGGCAAATGGGAAAAGGCTTCTGCAGAAGGTATGATTAGAGCTGAGCCTTGAAGGAAGCTAAAAAAGGTAAGATGGAGATGAGAAGGAGTGCATTTTGGATTGGGTAGGGGGGTGGAATTTGGGCAAAGGAAAAGAGAAAGGATGTAGGGCTGTTTGTGAGAAAAAGTAAGTAGTCTACTGTGGCCAGATTGTAGTACGTGTGAAAGGGAATAAAGTATAAGAAAATTTGAAAGGTGAGACGAGGTCAGGATATGATAAGTTTTATATGCCAAACTGAGGATCTTATATTTTATACTGGAGGTAATAAGGACCCAATGGAATTTATTGAGTAAGAGATTGACAGGGTCAGAACCAAGCTTTAGTAAAATCACTTTGGCAGGTGAATGGACAATGGATAGGAGTAGAAAGAGACAAGGAACAAGGAGACCATTAGGAGCCTATTGTCTTTATTTAGGTGAGAGGTGATGATAATGGTGATGGCTATGTAAGTGGAAGGAGGGTACATAAAGGAAAAATATTGTGAATGTAGAAACAAGATTTGACAATAGATTGACTATGTAGAGTGATTTAATTCAATAAACATTTATTAAGTGCCTGCTATGTGCCAGGCACTATGATAAGCACCGATGTACAAAAAAGGGCAAAAGAATCCCTGCCCTCAAAGAACTTACAGTCTAATGAGGGGAACTACATGCAAACAAACACACGCACACACACACACACACACACACACACACACACACACACACACATAGAGCAAGGTATATACAGAATAAATAGGAAATAATTAAAAGAGAGAAAACACTGGAATTAAGAGAGAGGTTAGAGAAGGCTTCCTGCTGAAGGTGTTTCAGCTGGGACTTAAAAGATGAGATATGATGAGAACAGGGAGCAGATGAGGCCACCAAAGTTGGGAGTTAAGGTGGTGATGATCAAGAAGATGGTGATGTTCCTGACAGTCGAAAAATTGGGAAGAAGGTAAGGCTTTAGAAGAGAGATAATGAATTCTCCTTTGTAAATGTTAAGTTGTAGATGCCTATAGGATGGTCAATTCAAGATGTCAAAAAGTTAACTGGTGAAAAAGGGCTGGAGCTAAGGACAGAGAATAGACTGTGGAAGAAAAAAAAAACTTTATTGTACTCTATGTTCTAGACATAAGCTTGCCAGAAAGGATTTTTATTAATTTTAATTATTTTAACCTAAGTTATTTTCTGATTAGAGAAAGAAATGTTAAGACTGACAGAGTCCTCTCATGCTCTTGGACATTTCTCTAATGCAAGTAATTTTGAAGTCCTAATTTATAGGATTCTTGAATATTTCAGTCAAGGGTCCAGAGTTTAGACAACATTTAAATCAATTGTTTTCTTAATCAAATGCACCAACAATCACAACCTTCAGTACAGTCTTTAAAAATCATTTTCCTAAAACCATTCAATTTCTCTGACTGTTCTCTTCAAAGGTTTATACTTGTGAAAGAAATACTTCCATTAACTGAAATAACTAGAAGCTTCTTCCTTCTCTACAGGGTGTGGTCTACTATCCATTTGGCTACTTTAGGTGGACGTATCAAGAGCACTTTGCCCTAGTCAGGCCCTACCCTAATTATTTCAGAGAGGAATAATACTTCCTGGAGAGAGGGGATTAGAATTGATAGTTAAATAAAAACTGATAAAGTTTTCTTTTTCAGGTTAGTCCAAAAGTTTTGGATTAGATTATTTTTAAATTGTTTTCTTAATATCTTTTTTAAAAAATTTAATTTAGTTTTTTGCTTTTTGGAGGGCAATTGGGGTTAAGTGACTTGCCCAAGGTCACACGGCTAGTGAGTGTCAAGTGTCTGAAGCCAGATTTGAACTCAGGACTTCCTGACTCCAGGGCTAGTGCTCTATTCACTGTGCCACCTAGCCGACCCCCTTAATATCTTTAAAATGCAGAGGGAGGGTATGAAAGGGGCTTTGTTTGCTTCAGCAGTCTGAATAAATAGATTTAGAAATCATCTACATTGAGATCATAATTGAACCCAGAGGAACTGAGTTCACCAAGTGAGATGCTATAGAGGCAAAAGAGAAGAGGGTCCAGCATAGAGCCTTTTGAGACGCTCACTATTAGTTGAGGATCCAGCAAAATTTTCTGAGGAAGACCAGTTACTCAGAAAGGACTAAAGAAGAGAACAGTGTCATAAGAACCTGAGAAGAGATGTTATTCAGGAGAAGGTGGATCATAGCATTTAATGTTGTAGAGAGAAAAAAATAAGAGAAAAGGATTGAGAAATGGTTATTAGATTTGTCAATTAAAAGAACATTGGTAACTTTATATGAGGAAGTTTCAGATGAATAATGAGCTCAGAAACCAAAGGCAAAGATGAGAGAGTGAGATGAGAATAGACAGAGATACTAACTGTAGCTGGCTTTCTCAAGAAGGGTAACCAAGAAGGAGAGGAGAAACATGCAACAAGTTAGTGTGAATGCTCTGATAAAAAGAAGGGGTTTTTTAAGTATGGGAGATACAGGTATCTTTGTAGGTAGGAGAAAAAGGAGCCAATATATAGGAAGAGATTGAAGATTAGAGAAAGTGATGATGATGATGGGGCAATGTTTGGGAGAAGACAGAAAGTGATGAGATCAAAGGTACTTGTAGAGGGATTGATCTTGGCAAGAAGAGTTGCTTCTTCATCCAATAGTGGAATGAAGAAGGAGGTAAGGAGGAGGATATCTGAATATGTGAAATAGAGAAAAGGGAAAAAGAAGATACTCAATGTGAATAACTTCATTTTTCCCCTTTCATATGTGTGTATGAAGCAAGGTACTCAACTGAGAGGGTGAGGCTAAGGGATATCACGGAAGAGAGATGAGAATATGTAAAATATTCATTGTAGAGAGTGGGATATAAAATTGATAAGGGAAGAATAATATAATTTGGTTTGCTGCAGTGATGGCCCAGTTGAGACTAGATAACATACATTTTTGTACTGGACCCATTCAGCACAATTTTGTGATTTTTGCCAATTCCATTTAACAGCATGTGAATAAGAGCAAAGAAGGGATAATACATGGTTGGGGTATGGTAAGATGTCATTGGCAAAGGCAAAAAGGGACAGGGAATTCTAATTTTAAACAAGAATTGAACTGGTTTACCAATGGTCAAGATAAGGTAAGGAGGAACATGTAGCCAGTGAAGGGATAATGGACTCATTTAGAACTGAATAATGGAAGAAATTAAGGTTATTATGAGGATAAAGAACATGGTTAGATAGTAGGACATTGTTGCTTGTAATTTTTTTAAGATGACCAATGATATCATGGGATCATGTCTTGACTTGGTTTTAAGTGGGAAGTGCACAAAGTCATCAGCCTCACTCTCTCTTAAGAGAGAGTGGCAGGACAAAGCCAAGACACCCGGTGACAGCCTGGCATGTAGAGCTTGGTGTCTTCTATGTCTGACCAAGCTCCAAGCACTGCACAGCATGTGCTTTGACTGCCTTTATGGTTGTTGGAACAAATTGCTCTAATCCACCCATTCCTCTGAGGGAAGCCTTCACATGTTTGGGGTAGATATTCCCCCAACTCATTGAAACTGTCAATTACTCTTAACCTGGTTTAACCTGTCTACCATAGATGATTTTACAAGGGTGTGACTGCTGGATATGCTACAGTATCTTGGAGACACAGGTGAGAGTTGTGTGACTGGTTGGATACCAAAGGTGGTGAGCCCTCACACCAGAAGTGCTAGTCCTCTGGACCACCCCACACACTCTTCTATGCTACTCCACTTGGTAATTTCATCAGCCCTTAATTATCATCTATACTGATGACACTCAAATCTATTTATCTAGCCTTAACCTTTCTCCAACTGCCTTTCAGATATATTAAATTAGATGTCTAGCATACATCTGAAATGAAATATATCCAACAATAAACTCATTATCTTTTCCCCTAAACCCTTTCCCCTTCCAAACTTCTCTCTTACCGTTAAAGGTATCGCTGTACTCACAACCTGTACTCCTTACTAGGTTTTACATCCCATTTGCAATCTGTTGCTAATGCCTGTTGATTTCACCTTTGCATCATCTCTTAAATATTCCATTTTCTCTCCTCTGATACCTTCAGTACTTTGGTTAGGTCCTCATCACCTCATGCCTGGGCTATTGCAGTGCCCTGCTTGTTTAATCTGACTGACATGAGTCAAGTCCACCCAGTATTCTGTTTCCAAAGTGAATTTTCTGAAGCACCTCCAACCATGTCACTGTCATGCTCAATAAATTCCAGTGGCTTCCTAATACCATCTCCATTCTTCCAGTCTTCCGACGCCCTACTCTTCACCATGTATTCTTTGATCCAGTAATGCTGGTGTCCTTGCTTTTCCATTAACAAGACACTCCATCCTTCATGTCTGGTCATTTTCACTGGTTATCTCCAATACCTGGAATGCTTCCCTTCCTAATCTCCACCCGCAAGATTCTCATAATAATTGACAATTTACCAGATAAGACTTCTTCAGTGGGGGTATGAGCTATTTTAAATATCCTTCTCTCTTTTAAGGGAAAGCCATCAGTATTTATTTCTCTTAATAAGAGAGGTTGTCATGGAGAACATGATGTTTTGGCCTAGGAATCTTCTAGAGAACTTTGCCTGACTGTCTACAGGAAATCTGGGGATATATTGCATTTGTACTGTCTTCTTCATTTTTGTTGGGTACCCAGATGCTCTCAGGCAATGAACTTATTTTTAATACTTGCCAATAGGGAAGATAAATGCTTGGTATGTAGGTCAGTTTTTAGTTCTTCTTGGTTTAGAAAATAAGAACAAGGCCCAGCTAACCACTCACATTTCACCAGTCTCTTAATCTGAATGCATACATGAATACCCTATTTCTCCCTTATTGTAATATCATAAGGATGGATAATAATAATAATTCACATTTATTTACTACTTCCCCCTTACAAAAGACTGTGCTGTTTCCTTGCCACCACTTTCCTCACCCTCCCCACTCCATAGTCTTCCAGATTTTTGGAGTAACTTAGAGGAATCCAGGGGAAGGTAAGTTGCACAGTGAATAAGTACTGGACCTGGAGTCAGAAAGACTTATCTTATAGAATTCAAATCTTGCCTCAGACACTTACTAGTTGTGTGATCCTGGGAAACTCACTTACTCTTGTTTGCTTTAGTTTCCTTATCTGTAAAATGAGCTGGCGAAGGAATTAGTAACCCACTCCCCCAAATCCCAAATGGGATCACAAAAAGTCAGATATGACTGAAAACAACAACTGAATAACAATGGAATCCAGGTGGATTGACTAGAGTATTTTATTGAACTGACAAGACTCCAGCCAGAAAGGATAAAACATGGATTTGCTGTGAATGCCAAACCAAGTCCCCTAGAATTGGAACACAGTTGGCCAGGGGTAGGGGTGGGGGAGGAATAAAGCATTTATATAGTACCTACTGCTTCAGGTACTGTGCTAAACACTTTTACAAATATCATTTGATCCCCACAAAAACCTTTTGAAGTAGATACTATTATTATATCTATTTTACAGTTGAGGAAACTGAGGCAAACAGAGGTTAAATGACTTTCCCAAGGCCACAAAACTAGTAAGTGTCTGAGGATATTATATACATTCAGCCACAGGCCACTGTCCTTTCAACCCCCTTAACCTACAGAGAGCTTTAGCCAAAGCTGGTCCTCTTCCCTAGGGTGTCAAGTCAGCAGAATCAGTCAATCCCCAAGCATTTAATAGAGGATGATATTCATGTACTAGGCACTGTGTAAAGAGCTGGAATAATTTTTACAAAAAAAGAAATACAGCCCCTGATGGGGAAGACAACTTGTACATAAAAAGGTATATTACAAGATACATACAGAGTAGGTGAAAAGTAATCATAGAGATGAGTCACCAGCAGCTGGGGGAAGGGGCAGAAAAAGCTTTCTGGAAGAGGTGCTGTTGCAGCTGAGCCTTGAGAGATGAGAGGCAAAGCATTCAGGCACTGGAGCTATCCAGAACAAAGGTACTGAGCTGGATATGGGACATGAAGAGGTACAGGAATCAGAACAGTATGGCTAGATTGTAGAGTGTGTGGAAGAGAGTAATATGCTAGAGGATTGGAAAGATAGGAAGGGTCCAAGGAGACATTGGAGTTTACTGGGTATGGGGTTGAAATGGTTAGACCTGCATTTGAAGAAAATGATTTTGGTGGCAATTTGGAGGATGAATGGTAGTGAGGAGAGACTTGGGAAGGGGAAACCGATTAGGAGGCTATTACAATAATCCAGGCAAGAGCTAATGAGAAGCTAAAGTAGGGTGGTGGTGTTATGAGAGGAGAGAAGGGAATGTTTCCAATATTGTTGTGGAGAGAGCAAAGAAAAGATCTGGCAAGTGACTGGATTTATGTAGTTAATGAGAATGAGGAGCCAAGGCTAGCACTAAGTTCACAAACTTGGGTCACTGGAAGGATGACGGTGCCCTGGACACTAAAAAGAAAGTTCAGAATAGAGGGTTTGAGGTAAAGGACAATGTTTTCTCCTTGATCGTGTTCAGCTTGAGATTCCTAGAGGATATACAGTTTAAAAACCCAATAAATAGGTGTTAATATGGGACTAGAGAGCTTAGAAAAGACATCCCAGCTGGGAATAAACTGCATAGATAATAATTTATATATGCACAGGAGGAGGGGGAGGCAGAGAGGGAGGGGACCGGAGCTCTGGGAGACTTGAAGAGAGAAGTAAAGAGAGCTTAACCACCATTTGAACTAAGGGAGTGTGGTTACAATATAGACTGACCATGAATTATCCATGCAAAGTAATTTAATTCATAAATTCTGCCCAGGTGGCTCTCTACCACCTGGACCCTTCTTATCTTTTCAGTCTGTTTATATATTCCTCCCTTGCACTCACTATATAGTTTAGCCCTATTGGTTTGCTTTCTATTTCTCATGCATGATGCTCCATTCCTGATTCTGTGCTTTTGTATGGGATAGCTTCCATGCTTGGAATATTCTCCCTCCTCACCTTACACTCATACTGAAGAATTTCTGGCATCTCTCAAGATTCAGCTTTATCACCATCTTTTCCAGAAGGCTTTTCCTGGTTCCCCCAGCTGCTAGTGCCTTCTCCTTTAAGGTTACTTTCCATCTAATCAGTATGTATCTATTTATATACAAGTTAATTTTCTTATTAGAATTTAAGCTTCTGGAGGTCAGGGACTTTTTCCTTCTTCTTTCTTCCTTCCTTCCCTCATTCCTTACTTGCTTCCTCCCTCTCTCTTTCTTTCTTTCTTCTCTCCTTCCTTCTTTTTTCTGTCTGTATATCTGTCTGTCTATCTTTCCTTTTTTATTCCTCCAGTTTTTCACACAGTGCCTGAACATGAGCATCCTTTATTAAATGCTTGAGGAATGACTGTTTTTTAGGTGATTTGACGTCCTGGAGAAGACCAGCTTTATCTGGAGCTATGTAGGTTAATGGGGTTTGGAGAAGAGTGGAAACTCCCTCAACTCACGGATTGGCAAATTGTTGTCTCCAGAAGGCCAGTTGACTACTACTCCCAACGTTCTAGGGACAATCCTGAGAGACTGGGTTTTTAATAATGTTACTTATGAGCCCCCACCAGTGCTGATTATTAGCAGTAGCCTCAGTTAGTTTTTAGCAAAGATTAAGGTAGCATTGTTAGAACAGTTGATATGCAGTATTTTCCCTATACCAGAGGCACACTCTCCAACTGCACACACAAGGTCCCTGGTGAGAGTAGGCTAGAATTTAAAGTACAAAGATAGTGAGCCACATTGGCAAAACCTGGCACCAAAAATCCTTTTCTCACTTTGTGGAGTCCTTGTGAAGTTCCCCTTAAATGTAGCTCTTTTCTTGTCTTACTAAGAGTTCACTGGGAGCCATCTCCAGTCATTCAATCTATATCTTGCTACTGGACCCAGATGGCTGCTGAGGTGAGAGGGAGGCTGGTGACTATGCACAGCCTTACCTTACTTAAATCCAATTCGATTGCAAGTCTTGTCATTGCCTTCCCAATGTCATGGTCCTCTTCAAGAATGAAGGACTAACAACAAGGAGTTCCATACAACAATAAATTGACAGGAATGAACCAAAAAACCAAATCAGAACAAACAGCTTGGTATTAATTGTGCATGTGACTGATAATAATTCACAGATTCTAGTCAATGTTCTAATGCAAATATTAGCTTTATTCAGTGGTTATTTGTGAAAAACTCTCCTAGAGGGAAGAAAACTTCTAATCATTTTCCACTCTTCCTTTCTCTTCTCTCTTCAAGAGAGGCTGCTTTGATATATCACCTACACCTTCTCCATGGTGTATACCATCATCATCTTCCAATTGGGAATACTTCTGTATTCCTAATAGAAGAAGTGACACCAGAGGTATGCTGAACAACCTTCTCCCTAAGGAAAAAAAAAGTACACAAGTCACACTTTTAAGTTTAATCATCATTCATTAACATTTTCCCCATTACTTTTTAAAGTCTAGATACTGTATTTCACCACATTATCATAGCAGATTATATGCCAAATTTTTTTTGCAATAAAAGTGGGGTGCAACCATTATGTGAGGCTGTTTTTTTTTTTTTACTGTGCTGGTGTTACTTAAAAAAACTGTCTTTGGTGCAAGATTAGGATGCACAGAATACTCCTGAATATAGGTTAAAATTGGATACTGAGAATTCTAGCCTGCGCTGAGAATTCTAGCCTCATAATTCACAATGTGCTAGAGATAAATGGTTATCCATATGCCACTGGGGAATACTTTGCTGTTCTGTCTGCCTTTTAAGCAACATGACGAACAGAATTTTACCATGTGACAATTGCATGATTAAAGGTTGTAAACCAATTTTTGGGCTGAAAAAACAGGGTGCAATGATTATGTGGTGAAATATGGTAAACAAAATCACAAATCAAGCCCTGATTTACAACATTTGGTTGTTTTTCAGGTGTAAATGCTCTCACTGAAAGTTTAACAATCAGGTCTCCGGATTTTAGATGAGTCAGCTCAAGCACAGGATTGAGCAGCATTTGAAGTTGGCTTCAAAGGAGGGGTAGAGGCAATGGTAGAAGGGAGGGAATAGAGCATGAATAAAGACCAAGAAACAGGAAAAACATGATGTGTTTGGAGGATACTATCATAGGTGAAGAAGGCCGAAGGCTCGTAAGACTGAACTACGAAAGGCCACCGAGAATAATCTTAAATGAACATTATTGTTTTAGAAACTCTGATTAAAAAAAAAAGTAGATCCAATCCCCATGGTCCCTTCAAATGCTGATGTAGTAGAAATTCCAATAAAATTGCCTTTTTCATTCAGATAAAATTGCTCTGGAAAGTTTCCAAAGTGCCCAAAGCATACAACTTCATTGTCTTCAAAGCTAACTCTTGACAGGAAACAGAAATATAGCCAGACTCCCATTTCTAAGGAAATGAAAGCAAAGAACACAGGAGAAAAGTGTTATCTAAACTTGCAGAACTAGATTATTCAAGCCCTTGGAGAATCAACTTCTCTAAAAGAAATATTTTTGTTCCTTTTCCCATACCATATGCCCCCAAAAGGGATTAAACAGGAATTGAACTTTTGAGTCAAATAATTTCTAAAATTCATAACCAGATAGAGCAAGGATAGTAATAAATTAATTGACTATGAATGCTTGAGAGTAGTTTTTTAAAAGTGCTCAAGAACATAAGGGAGTCAATTTGATCCATAGGGTCATACTTTTAAAAATCACAAAATTTTATTATCTTTTATTTCAAAATCAACTTAATTTCCAAATTTATCCTTCACTTCTCTCTTTCCCAGAGAGGAATTTTAGAAATTATTTGACTCAAAAGTTCAATTCCTGTATTCCTATATCCTATATATCCTAATTCCTATATCACCTACACCTTCTCCATGGTGTATACCATCATCATCTTCCAATTGGGAATACTTATGTATTCCTAATAGAAGAAGTGACACCAGAGGTATGCTGAACAACCTTCTTCCTAAGGAAAAAAAAGGACACAAGTCACACTTTTAAGTTTAATCATCATTCATTAACATTTTCCCCATTACTTTTTAAAGTCTAGATACTGTATTTCACCACATAATCATAGCAGATTATATGCCAAATTTTTTTTGCAAAAAAAGTGGGGTGCAACCATTATGTGAGGCTGTTGTTGTTTTTTTTTTTTTACTGTGCTGGTGTTACTTAAAAAGAATAAAAGGGAATGAAGAAGCAGAAGGGGAATGCAGGTCAGCAAAATTAACTAATATGTCAACCAAGTATGACATTATATACAGTGAAACATACCTATAGTCCTTCACTTCTAGAGGATGGAGATGCATTTTCTTCTTTTTTATTAGAGCCAACTTTATTCATTATAATTCAATAGAACTTAAATTTCATTTCTGTTTTTGTTGTTGTTCTTACCATCTACATTGTAGCAATTGTATATATTGTTTTTCTAGTTCTTCACTTTGTACCACTTTATATGTCTTCCCAGGTTTCTCTGCATTCTTCCTATTCATCATTTCTTAGAGATGAAGAAATTATAATTATTATGACATGATTATAACATAATAATATCATATTATAATAGAATAATATGCTATAATATTTTAATAATTATAACATTCTATTATAATTACATATCATAGTTTGTTCTGTTTCCATTAATTATCCATCATACGATCAGATTTTTATTAGAGCTATGATGGATTTTAAAGAGAATCTAGTACAACTCTTTCATTTTACAAATGAGAAAAAAGAATTCTAATGAGATTGGATTAAGTTCAGATAACAAGTTATCGGCAGAACTAGATTAAACACCAGTTCTTCTGGTTTCTCAATCTGTATACCTTTTCCTACGTAAATAATGTTGGACCAGTCTAATAGAACCCCAGACTGACAGTTGCGTCCAGGAACATATTTGTAGGGAGTTAGACCTGATTCAGTCTGGTCCCCTGGTAGGTTAATTTCCAATAGTGAAATAAAATGATTCATAGGTCGTTCAACAAAAGCAAAGCAAAAGGTGTACTTAGCCATCATGTAGAAAGTCTGTTTCTAATAATTTCTATAAGAGAGCCCCAGTGAATAAAGTGCTGGGCCTAGGGTTAGGAAAAGTCACCTTCCTGAGTTCAAATCTGGCCTCAGACACTTACCAACTGTGTGATCCTGGGCAAGTCATTTAACCCTGTTTGCCTCAGCTTTCTCATCTGTAAAATGACCCAGAAAAGGAAGTGGCAAACCACTCCAAAGTATTTTTACAAAAAACCTCAAAAAGGTCACAAAAGAGTTGGGCGTGACTGAAATGACTAGGCAACAATACAACAACAGAAAGGATATTTAACAAGATTATAGTATCTAGCTCAGGTAGATGGCCCCTCCAAACCTCAACTCCATATGAAAACTGCTCTGCTCAGCAGGGCAGGGTGTGGTGACTCCTAGGACTTGGGTCATGTACCAAATCTGAATGGCTGGATGGTCTTCATTCCATGTAGATGGGCCTTTTTACCCCCTCGGATGAATAGGAATACATGAAAACCTGGTCTAAGACCACCGGGGAAGCTACCAAAAGACCTTGGGCTTTAAGCCCCTGGGCCAATAAGGTCTTAGGGACAGCTTTCTCTGCTTTTAGGAAAAGAATTGACTTAATCTATATTGCAGGGAGTTGGGGGGGGGGGGAATCCTGGGCTATTGCAACATGAAACAAAGAAATATAGTAGACCAACCCCATCAACTCACCTTTTCAATTGGAGCAATTTTTTTTTTTTTTTTTAAGCAATTGGGGTTAAGTAACTTGCTCAAGGTTACACGGCTAGTCATTTGATTTATGCGTGGGTGCTCATTTTCTGAGGCCGGATCTGATCTCGGGTCATCCAAACTCCGAAGCCGGCTCTCTTACTCACTGCGCCACCTAGCCGCCCCTTTAGGGCAATTGGGGTTAAGTAACTTGCCCAAGGTTACACGGCTAGGTTTTTGTTTGTGCGGATTAAGTGTCTGAGGCCGGATCCGAACTCAGGTCCTTCTGACTCCAGGGCCGGCGCTCTATTCACTGCGCCACCTAGCCGCCCCTGGAGCAATTTTTAAAAGCCTTTTTTAGAGCTCATTTTTTTAGAACTTATTTAGTACTTCAAGGATGTGTGATCTCACTGAAGGTGGCTGCTACCTCTAATAGTTCTGATTGCAACTCCTCCTGTGTAACTCTTGTCTATATTTTTCCATAGTTTCTCCTAAACAAGTTTACCCAACATGTTGGAAAACTTGTTCTCTTAACATTTCAGGGGTTCCAATGTACTACCTGGTCTGTCCAGTTTTTGTCTCTAACTCTTAATCTCACTCTCACTTCTTGACCTGGCACCACTCTTTAGATATCCCTAGTAGTTCACTGCCATGAAACAGGCAGCAACAATCAAGACAGAGGACGGGCCATTCCTCTGGAGCTATGCCAATGTCTAGCCTGGAAAGTGCTGGCCTAGATTAGAATTGGAATAGTGGCAGCCTGCCATCCCCCTTGTCATTCCAGAACATGTTAATAATGTCAGGGTTTAGTGAACTCAGGGTCTGTGAGTTCTGAAGTATAGGCAAACTGCATAGTCCTTTGAGATCTTAATTCAGAAATAACTACATCCTGTGATGTATGCTGAAATCTAAGACCACACAGTCAAAGGAAAGCATAGGTTGGAATAATCACCCATTTAATTTGGATAGAATAAAAAAGCCAAGTTTAGGATCTGTTTATTATTATTATTTGTTCTTCCTTCTTTTTTTCCTTTTTCTTCTTCCTTCTTCTCCTTTTTCCTCCTCCTCCTCCTCCTCCTCCTCCTCCTCCTCCTCCTCCTCCTCCTCCTCCTCCTCCTTCTTCTTCTTCTTCTTCTTCTTCTTCTTCTTCTTCTTCTTCTTCTTCTTCTTCTCCTTCTCCTCCTTCTCCTTCTCCTTCTCCTTCTTCTTCTTCTTCTTCTTCTTCTTCTTCTTCTTCTTCTTCTTCTTCTTCTTCTTCTTCTTCTCCTTCTCCTTCTCCTTCTCCTTCTCCTTCTCCTTCTCCTTCTCCTTCTCCTTCTCCTTCTTCCTTCTTCTTCTTCTTCTTCTTCTTCTTCTTCTTCTTCTTCTTCTTCTTCTTCTTCTTCTTCTTCTTCTTCTTCTTCTTCTTCTTCTTCTTCTTCCCCAAGAAGTAATGACTCATTCAGAATCACAAGGCTAGTTCATCTCAGTATTAGTACTAAGATACAAGTCATTTGACTCCTTAGGTGGTGACTTTTCTTTCATTCCACATAATTTTCTCACTCTGTATGTGTGTGTGTGTTTAAGGCTAATCAGTAGCATTAAGCCTTCTTGACCCTGAGAAAAATAAAGATAGAGACTGATAATCTTGGGGACATAATGTCCTGGGGTGGAAGGTACAGAAGTTGGAAACTTCATTATTACATAGAGATTGGGGAATGGAAATTAAAATATGATAAGAAAAGCATATGTGTTTCAACAATCAAACCTGGGAAGAAAGATTTTTTTTCCCCAGAGAAAAGAAGAAAAGACTTCTGAAAGAAGTGTGTGTGTGTGTGTGTGTGTGTGTGTGTGTGTGTGTGTTTACAAGTGAACATGATTATTCTGAAAGAAAATTCAGATATAGTACTAGCACAGGAATAAGTTCAGTTTTTGTTGGTTTTTTTTTTTTTGCCTTTTGGATGGCAGTTGGGATTAAGTAACTTGCCCAAGGTCACACAGCTAGTTTTTTGTTTGTGTGTGCATTAAGTGTCTGAGGCCGGATCCGAACTCAGGTCCTTCTGACTCAAGGGCCGACGCTCTACTCACTGCGCCACCTAGCCACCCCTTAATAATAATAATAATGATATAATATTACAAATAATAATAATAATAATGGTTTTCTTAATAGAAAGAGACAGGGTCACATAGTGGACAAGTGTCAGATTTGTGGTGCATAGAGTTCTGGCCCTCAAGTAAGAAGGACCTGAATTCGAATTTGACCTCAGATACTAACAAGCTGGGTGACTCTGGCTAAGTCACTTAACCCTGTTTGCCTCAGTTTGCTCATCTGTAAAACAAGTTAGAGAAGGAAATGGCAAATCATTACATTATCTTTAGCAAGAAAATCCCAAATGGGGTCAGAAAGAGTCAGACACAAATCAACTAACTGATAACAAAAGTTGTTTTCTTATTTTACATCAGAACTTAACCATGTTCTCTGATTTTAACTTTCTACATTCTCTGAAACTCAATTTGCTTGTCTTCATAATAGGCAAAATAATAGCATCTATCTCACAAGGTTGTTTTGAGATTAAAATCAGACCATATATGTAACATGCTTTTACAAATCTTAAAGGGGACCAAAAACCATTTCCCAAGGGATAAAAGATTAGATTTCCAAAAGAAATTGCAAACTTTTAGCAAGCATATAAAAGATTATGCCAAATCACTAATACAGAGATGAAAATCAAAACATCTCTGCCAATAAATGGGCAAAGATGACAAGAGATGGGAATGGTAAATGTTGGAAGGACTGGGGAAAGACAAACACATGAGTGTATTCATGTTTGAGCTGTGAGTTGATCTAACCATTTTGGAAAGCAATTTGGAATTATGATAAGCAAATGACAACATATTTATACCCTCTGACCTGAAGATCCCATTGTGAGCCATTTATTCTAAGGATGTTAATGATAAGAAAAACGAAGGTTTCCACATATACCAAAATATTTCTAGCTGTACTTTTTGTAGAAACAGAGAATTTAAAACAAAGTAGAAACCCATCCATTAGTGAATGACTAACTCATGGTACTTCAATGTTATGGAATGTTCCTGTGATGAATACTATGATGAATACAGATGTAATGAGTGTTTGAACTGTGCTTAATTCACCTAAAATGGAGGCTCCCCCATGGGAGACACAAAGGATGTGTTTCTATGAGGTAGGAGTCCTGGCATACAAGTAGACATCCTATTACTATCCTTCTAAAAAGGATCCCACATGCTGTATATTCCAATCCCCTCATTTTACAAGGGAGTAATTAAGGCTCAGGACAGTAATGTGATTTGTCAAAGGCCACACATGCAAACAGATGCAGGATTTTAACCCAGGTCTTCTGACAATGGAACATGTGATGTGTTGGTTAGTTTTGCCCAATGCTTTGCTCTCTCATCCTTTTTATTCTTTATTATAAAGTACAACTCTCTTGAAAATGGATTGAGAAGAGTGAAGTTATGTTGCAAAATGTAGATGATAAACAAAAGTCTATCAATACAAATTTTTGAAAACCTTAAAGGCCTAAATAAATGTGAGGGGTTTTTTTGAGAGAAAATGACTTCTATAATGTTCAGCTTATTTTTTAACATAAAAGATCCAGGGCATACTGTACATGTGATCCCTACCAGGGGAAGATTTTATTCCCCTTAGAAATTTCAGGGACTGCTAGATGACACAGTGGATAGAGCAATGAGCCTGAAGTCAGTACAACTTGTATGCAAATCAAACCCCAGAAGCTTACTATCTTTGTGACCCTAGGCATGTCATTTAACCTCTGTCTCAGTTTCCTCATCTGTAAAATGGGGATCATATTGGTACCTACTTCTCAGGTCTACTTCAGGTAGGTACTTCTCAGTACCTATTTGTTATGAGGATCAAATGCAATAATATCAAGCACTTAGCACAATGCCTGCTAGACACTTAATAAATAGTAGACACTTAATAAATTATATTTTAAAAAATATTGAAGTCTTGAATCCTTATGTTAATTGTCTCGGTCTCATTCAGAATACATGAAGGATCTGCGATTTCAGCCAAGGGAACCCTTGACTATGACTTAGCAAAAAAAAAAAAGTACTATGGAATTGCTTGAGACACCATTATGTGAATTGTCTAGGAGGGTCGCCCAGCTAGTAAGGCTCAGAAGCAGTATTTGAACTCAGGTCTCCCTGGCTCTAAACCCATCACTTTATCTGCCATGCCATGCTACTTCTCTGACATTGTAATGTTGACAATTCCACTAGTCCTTCTGTCACTGCCAAACTTGAGAGGGGGGAGGGAATATTGGATTCTTTATAGATCTTAAAGGTAACAAGCATTTCACAATCAAACACGTGGGATTGCTGCTTGATTGCAAGTAAACAAACACCAAAAACCAACCATGTTCCTTTGTTGGTGCCATCACTCCCAGTATTTGAACTCTCCTTAAATAATAAGAATGAGGTTACAATTACAGTGTGCTTAGATTATACAGGAATGGGTGGTTCTTTGGGAAGGATTAGCCTCCCTCTGATAGGAATTTGTGATTTCCTAAATACAAAATTACTCTGGGGACTCTAGAATAACACAGGCTGATGCCTGTTCATTAATGGACATGTCATGGAATCAACTAGAGTATGTTTCCAGACAGCAGCATGTTATTCTCATCTTGTTCGGAGGTCCTTTGATTCTAAATTTTAAAAGGGTTACTTTTTGTCATCCCATTTCTTTTGCATTTATTGCAGATTTAGAATAAAAGATTGATGAGATGGGGAGAGGACAGGGAGAGATTCATCAGAAATATTTCAGATATAACTTTTAAAAATGATACTCAGATTAAAATTTACTAAATTTATTTTTGCTTTACTCCTATGGTTATTTTTAAAAATAAAAACATGGTTGCTTGATATATCTGAAAAAGGAACTAATAAGGCATCAAGAAAGAGAAAAGAAATGAATGCCATGATAATTTACTTTTCCCAGTGCATAATAGAATACTGCAGACCTTCAATAAACTGGCTAAGTAGGAGGCATGTGGATAAACTGTGGTCTTTCACTAATCAGTCTCTAAATGTCACTCAATTCAGGTGACTATTAAAGTTCAAAGGGAAACTAAAATAATGCACATGATTAAAATTGAGAAATCATTTGACTACAGCCCAAACCAAGAGTAATTTAATCCGTTGTACTCAGCTAGTTCTTTGGACCTGGCAACCACCACAGAAGAGGACTGACCATCAAAAGCCTTCAAATTTTCCTTTATTTCCTCCTCTTCATCTGTTGTGAAACTGTCTTTTCGATATTGGAAATTTGATTTTCTTGTCTTAAAAATGATCAGATTGGCTACTTTTTATGTTGCCTTATTGGTTTCTTCCCAATAAACAATTACTGGTTTTATTTAAGAATTAAAAAAAAAAAAAGAAATGGCCTTTCCTTTGGGTCAGGCAGGCAGTCATTAAGCATTTATTAAATCCATACTGTGTACAGGGGCAGTTATGTGGCATAGTGGATAGAGTTCTGGACCTGGAGTCAAAAAGACTTTTCTTCATGAGTTCAAAGCTAATTTGTTAACTGTGTGACCCTGGACAAGTCACTTAACCCTGTTTGCCTCAGTACCTCATCTGTAAAATGAGCTGGAGAAGGAAATGGCAAACCACTCCAGTATCTCTGCCAAGAAAACCCCTAATGGGGTCACTAAGGATAGAACACAACTGAAATGATTGAACACGTATACCAGGGGCACATAAAAATGTAAAGCACAATCCCTGCTCTCCAGGAGTTCACAGATCAATGAAGGGAGATAACACGTAAACAATTTATGTACAAGCAAAATATATAGAGGATAAATTGGAGATAATCAATAGAAGACAGGTACTATTGCTAAGGGGGATCAGGAAAGCCTTCTTGTGGAAGGTGAGATTTTAGCCAGGACATGAAGGAAGCTGGGAAAGCCAGGCAGCAGAGACAAAGATGAAGAGTCTTGTCAGAAGAGGGGAGGGAAGGAGTAAAGGCAGTGGAGAAATACACTGCTGTCTAATAAACATTTTAACTGCTGAATCCTGTCAAAGAATAGAAGGTTTTGTTCCGTGCTCACTCACTGCAAGGACGGCACAGGAATGACCATGCCTATTTCTACCTGGATTTACCAGCTTAGCTTTAACCTATACTCATCTTCCTTTTGTTTTCTACTCTTGCTTTCTGGTTCCTCTTTCAGCTAATTAGAATCCCACAGTGCTAGTGTAACATGGAGTATTTCACACCCTGAAATTTGACCTGAAAATATACCATTTCCTGTTGAGTTTATTGCATCACTAATCATCTCTTTCATGAAGTTCATCAAATTTATGAAAACATAAAAAGCTATAATCTTTTCATCCATCATGTTCCACTTTATATGCAAAGTCCTTAGTTATATGCAAAGGAAACTTTTCCTTTGACTAACATTTCTTTTGTCCACTATGCCAACATTTAGTTCTGTTTTTTTTTTTTTCAGTACCCTAAAGGAGTGGGTTTTGCTGAGCTCCCTACCCTTGCCTTGACCACACAGGAGGCATATTTCCTCTGAAGAAAGTAGCAGTGGTGAATGCCCATCAGAGAACATCCAGATCTCAGCTATGTTTGGGGAACATACCAAAATAGTTGTTAAATTATGTTAAGCCCTTTCTGTGACTTTCACTCAAACCCAAATGTTTCTCTCTTCTTAGAGGTTGTGTCTACAATTTTGTTTTTGGTATGTAGTAATGATTTGCTTATTGAGATTTCTTGAAAGACAGTACATTTTTAACATTCATTGTGAAGAGTTTTGTTTTTTTTTTTGTGGTCAGTAAGAGTGGACAGAGTAGATGGTCTGTGGCTTCTTTTATTCCATCAAAATTCTTGCTCCAGGAAAAGGGTCCACACGGAGGTGGCATAACTAGAACTCTGTCCTTCATCATTTATGAAGGATGGCTCCCCAAGGGACTGACAGGAAGAATTGTCTTGTATATTTCCTTCAAGTGCCTCAGGGGGATAAAAAAGAGAACATTTTGGCCTTGAGTTTGTATAATGTATTATCAATACCTCGCCTGAACTTTCTACCAGTCTGTTAACGATTACAAGTACTGGGAAGAAAGTCCTTTCCTAGCCAAAAATCTTGAGATATTTTAGCAAGGGGCTGAGAGAACATTGTGTTAGACTGCATCTGAGCGATTAAAATAGATACAAACCTTCACTAGTCTGTCAACAATGGGAGATGAAGTTCTCAACATAGCAGTGGGCATTTATTTTAAAGGACTTGCAAGTAAATGAACTTTAAGGAAAATTTCTGGCTCAAACAAACATACAAATCCATTAAACTTATTTTTTTTATAAATTACATGGTGATTTTAATTAGATAAACAGACAAACAGTCCTGAAAAGAATACAGATAGTTTTGTCTCCTAGGACTGTAGTCTGGAATACTTGACACAAAGTCACTCAGGGAGTAGACACAAAGGGAAGGGGATAAGGACCTCTTGAGGATGTTGAGTTGTTTCAGTCACACCCGGCTCTTTTTTACCCCATCCAAGGTTTTCTTTGCAAAGATACTGGAGTGGTTAGTCATTTCCTTCTCCAGGTCATCTTACAGATGAGGAAACTGAGGCAAACAGAGTTAAATGTCTTGCCTGAGATCACATAGCTAGGAAGTGTCTGAGGCCAGATTTGAACTTATGAAGATGAGTCTTTCTGATTGCAGGTCTAGTGTTATATTCACTGTGCCACCTAGCTGCCTATTTGAGGTTATAGAGGGTTTTCTTTTAGTCCCTGTAATCCTGATCATTTAGCAAGAGGCCTAGTATGTATGCTCACTGATTGTTTGATTGATTGATTTGACCTAACCACAATCTCGAGGAGCACCAAGGAAAAAGACAGCATGGAGGTCCTATGTTCACCTCTAAGGACCCTTCCAACTTTAAGACTATGACTACCCAAGGGACAGCTGGGTAGTGCAGTGAGTAGGACACCAGCCCTGGAGTTAGGAGGACTTGAGTTCAAATCTGGCCTCAGACACTTAACACTTACTAGCTGTGAGACTTTGGGCAAGCCACTTCACCCCAATTGCCCTGCCTTCCCCTCTCCAAATAGCCAAAAAAAAAAAAAAGACTATGACTACCTGTTTATGGTTTTCCCTTTTGATGTTCTCAGTAGCCTAATCCCCATTTTTCTTATGGTTGGAAACACCTTTGACATTTTAAGTGCTGTGATAATATTGGGAATTATTGTGCCATAATGTCTCTTTCTAAAGGACAGGTCAGCTTTGAAGCATAAAGATATAATCCTATTAGTAACAGAAAGCTGTCTTAATCAGTCACTTGGCCCATGGCTTCTCTTTTCCAAAGCCTTATTGTTCTGATTGGAATGGAGGCAGGGAAGAGATGATATGAATTGTTAAGTCATCTTTCTGATGAGCTAAAAAATAACAAGGTGTCAATTAAGAATTACAATATTAGGAGGCTGTTGATAAATGCCATTCCTCCAATAGATACAAGAAATATAGTGGTAGCACAAGATAAACAGTGAATGTTGAAAAGGAATGACCATGATATACCTTCACAAAGAACCAAGAGAATTATATTTGTTTTTATAAATTTTATTGTTTCCTGATATATTCCTCTAGCTTTCCCAATATATTCTTTCTAACAAAAAGAAAAGCCAGATAAACAAAACCAAGCAATAGTGCTTATATATGAGAATGTATACAACATTCCACATCCATAAACGCCATCTCTTTATTTTTCTTTTGTTTTTGGAGGGGGGAAGGCAAGGCAATTGGGGTTAAGTGACTTGCCCAGGGTCACACAGTTAATGTGTCTGAGGTTGGATTTGAACTTAAGTCCTCCTGACCTAAGCTAGCTACCACCTAGTTACCCCAACCCCATCTCTTTACTAAGAAGAGAGAAGTGTGATCTTGGGCATTCTGATGAATTATGGTTTGGTTGCCTTTTAATGTTGATTTGGTTTGCATTATTCATAGAATTATTGATTAGAAATGGAAAGAATTCTAGATGTCATTGAGTCCAACACCTTTATTTTAAAGAAGAGAAAACAGAGGCACATGGCAGTTAAGTAACTTTCTAGGGGTAACACAGCTAGCTAGTAAGTGTTGGAGACAGAATTTGAATTCAGGTCTTCCTTTCACCAAGTCCAGCATTCTAAGTACTGCATGTGTTACCTAGCATTATGTATATTGTTTTTCTGGTTCTACTTATTGTGTCATGTTAGACTTGCTTTCCCATGTTTCTCCAATTTTCCCAAAGGCTTATTTTTTAAGTGCTCTAAAAAAAGAAACAGTTAGAAAAAGCAACTCTTGAACAAGCAAAAATGTCACCAGGTATTGTGGAACATTAAAGAAGCTAAAAATATCTTCTAATTTGATAATGTTAATGAGAGTTTTTATTCCCATTCAGATCAGGATCAGAACGGTGGAACTTGCCACTCTCAGTCTCTAGGTTGTTTCCCAGGGCAACAGTAAGATTTAGCATCCTTTGTGGGGTAGAGAATTTGTCATGTGATTCAACTTAGACCATAGATTAAGGAGAGCAAGAGTCATAGCTTTTATATATTATAATTTATACCTAGCACACATTCCTATGCTATAAGTTAAAATTACCAGGAAGCATGGAATTACCAACGTAGTTTCTTTTTTTAGAATAGTTTTTACTGAGTAAAGAACATAGTGTCCTAGACAGAGATAAAAATTAGTCAACAACAGTTACAGATTTTCCACTGTGTGACAAGATTAGTACTGTACTAGGTGAATTGAAGAGATATGAAAAAATAAAGATGATATAGTTCTTGCATTTAAAAACCTAAATTTGAGAGAAAACACCAACACACATTAAAAATATATGTGTACATAGAGATGTGTTGATAGATGTAGATAAAAATCTATCTCCATATATATCTTTAATGTTTAGATTTTCTCCCCAATTTAAAATTTCAATATATATGTCCACATTTATACATGTGTATATTTATAATGTTCTCCCCAATTTTGATTTTATAGTTACATATATAAATATATATACATATATACACATATATAAAAATATATAACTATAGCCATATACAGCATAATAAAATCAATGTCATTAATACATATTGGTGCTTTCTCCCCAATTTATAGATCCATATGTATGTTATTGTTCAGTCATTTTCAGTCATGTTGACTCCTTGTAACCTTTTTTTTTTTTACAGTTTTCTTTGCAAAGATTAATATCTTTGTGGTTTTTGCCTTTTCCCTCTCTAGTTCATTTCACAGATGAAGAAAGAGAGGTAAAGAGAGTTAAGTGACTTGCCCAGGGTCACCCAGCTAGTAAGCATCTGAGGGCAGATTTCAACTCAAGAAGATGAGTCTTCCTGTCTCCAGGCCTGGTGCTCTATCCTCTGTGCCACCTTGCCATACATTCATATGTATAGTATAAATGATGTATATGCATATATATATATGTATGTATATGCACACACAAGCTTGTAAAATGACATATACAAAGTCAAAGTGAACAGTATAATCTGTGAACTTAAGTCCTGATATAACGTGGACCAATGCTAGTCTCAGTGTCCTCATTCCAATTCAATCTATGCATAACTGCCAGAATCACTATCTTTCAACACTATTTGTTATTGTTCCCCCATCCACTATTGACCTGCTTAAGAACAACAGTGGTTCCCCTTGCTTATATTGAAGCTCAGTTCCTCGATCTAACACTGGAGATTTTCAGCTCTTCAGGTCTATAACCTTGGCATTGACCTCAACTCTTGGCTCTCCCTCACTCCATACAACCAGTCATTTGTCAGATCATGCCCTTCCTCCAGGTGCAGAGCGTCTCTCCCATCAGACCACTTCTTTTTCCTCACTTTTAGCCTAGATTAGTGTGACAGTATGATGATTGGTTTCTGTGCCACAAGTCTCTCTCACTTGAGTCCGTTGTCCACAATGTTGCCAAAGGGATTTTCCTTAAGTATAGATCTGACCACATTACTCCCCTATTCAATCAACTCCAGTAATTCCTTATTGTTGTAGGTTAGTTGTTTTGGACATGTCTGACTCTTTATGACCTTTTCTGGGGCTTTTATTTGTTGAGATACAAGAGCCATTTGCTACTTTCTTTCTCAGCTCATCTTACAGATGAGGAAATGGAGGCAAACAGGGTTGACTTACCCAGGATCACACAGCTGGTAGGTGTCTGAGGCTGGATTTGAATTCAGGATGATGAGTCCTCCTCACTCCAGGCTCAGCACTCTACCCACTGTGCCAGCTTGCTACCCAGCTCCCTTTCATTTAGCTTAATGGCCTTTATAATCTTTTCCTAACCTATCTTTCCAACCTCATGTACTCTGAAAACCAGCCAAACCGGTCTTTCTCTCTGTTTTTTACATATCACACTCCATCTCCTATTTCTGTGTGTTGACATTGGCCATTCTACTTGCTTGGAATATATTCCCTCCTCACCTCTGTCTCATAGTGATGGGGTACAGGCTCTGGGAAACCCCTAGAACTCTGATTGAATCTCCCCACTTGATGAGGCATTTGCCTGAGGCCGTAAGCCTTTCATTATTGCTAGGCCCAAATCTGTTACTCTTAAAGTAGCCTAACCCTCCACTGTCCAGGTACTTCCCACCCTTGATCCTATCAAAATATCTATACCCTCCTCTGTTACCCTTACCTAGCCTAGCCCTCCATTGTCTGTCATCCTCAGTTAGCCTTCAGTTATTTCCTACTCTTCCTTCCATTCCTAAAGTCTGACCTCAGTCCTGGTCAAGACTTCTCCTCAAGACCCTCCTGGTCAAGACTTCTCCTCAAGACCCTCCCCAAACCCCTTTGTCTATCGACCACCTCTAATCCTCCCACCGTCTTTCTGTAGGTAAGATCCATCTTGCCTCCATGAAGGTGCTGAGATTCAGTCTAGCACAGCCTTGGTCTGTGTCAGGTTATTCTGGCCCACTTGTCCAATACAAGTTTCACAGATACTTAGGCTCCTTAAGAGTTTGCCCATTATGACAAATCTTTAATCAACTTTGTTTTACTTTGACTGAGAGAAGGCTTAACTCAAAATCATTTGGCAGGACCCGGCATGTTGGTATTTTGGGGTCTCCAGCATCCCTAAACCCCAAACTTCAACAGTAGAACCCCATTCAATATGTAGTTGGAGCACCACCTTGTACAAGAACCCTTTCTAGATCCCTCTGAAGCTACCTCATTTAAATATTTTGTGTTTGTATTACTTCTCTTTTTATTAACTCCATATTTACTTATGGAACATCTCTCACAAAGATCCTGGGAACTGTATTTCTTTCTTCTCAATGTGGGGAGAGAGGAAACTAAATGAGATCAGAATTGGAGGTAAGATTTCTTTCTGTGTAGTGAGAGTTTTTGGAGAATCTCTGGAGGGAAGAGGAAGGTGGTGGAGACTCCTCCAGGTACAGTTAGGATTGTGATGGTTGGGGGGAATGACATCTGCAGGCCCCTTCTTCAAACCCATGCCTCCACAGGAGACCATGAAAGGCATCCTCTATAGGGACAAGCAGGGAGGTGGAGAGCTTTTTTTTTTTTTGCTTTTTGGAGGGGGAAGGTAGGGCAATTAGCATTAAGTGACATGCCCAAGGTCACAGGGCTAGCTTTGTATTAAATGTCTGAGGCTGGATTTGAACAAGGTTCTCTTGACTCCAGGGCCAGTGCTCTATTCACTGCACTGCCACTTTTAAAAAAAAAATCGTGGTGAGAGAAAACAGACCCTAGGAACTGGCAGCCCTTATGCTCTATCCCTTGTCTTACTTCAGCTTGCTGTTGTTGCTGTTGTTCAGTTGTGGCTGACTCTTTGTGACCTCATTTAGGGTTTTCTTGTCAAAGATCTGGATTTGGCATTTCCTTTTCCAGTTCATTTTTCAGATGAGAAAATTGAGGCAAATTGGGTTAAATGACTTGCCCAGCGTCACACCATTAAATTTATTTGTTTTTTCAAGACAAACAGGGTTAAGTGACTGACCAGAGTCACACAGCCAGTAAATGTCAAGTGTCTGAGGCAGAATTTGAACTTAGGAAGATGAGTTAGCCTGACTCCACCATGCCACATAGCTGTTCCTCTCCAGTTTCTGTTTCTAATTGTACTGTCTCCTCCTTCTCCTCCTGCTCTTCTTTCTACTGATAGTAAGTAGTAATAGTAGTAGTAGTAGTGGTGGTGGTGGTGGTGGTGATGGTGGTAGTAGTAGTAGTAGTAGTAGTAATAGTAGCAATATAGTTAAAGGCTATATTTGAGGGATTTAATATTATCATTCACAGACACCCGTGGTTGACACTGTCCTTACATTTCTCGGAGTCCCTTTGTTCAAGGAATAAGGGCATTGAACAGCTCTGGAAGCCATGCAGTAGATAGTGACTTCTCCCATCCCAAGGCTGGGATTACAAACTATTACCTCATTGTTGGAAAGCTTTTGCTCTCTAATTGGGGGCATCATCAAAAGCCATTTAATAGCAATAATTCTGAAAACAGAACTACTCTGAACTCAGGGCATTTTAAAAAACCTCTTTAAAATCTAGACATGAGTCTAATCTAGTGACCCAGTATCATAGGCATATTCAGATGCCTGGTGTATTTGCATAAGGCCTTCCTTATTGCGTGAACGATTACTTAATGATTAGTTCCCATGGGAGGAACTGAGTTAGAGAGCTCTTAGGAGAAGAGAGATCCTACTCTCCTGGCTTTGAAAAAGAACACACGTAATCCTTGGTTCTGCTCCTCTTCCTCCTCTCCTTTCTCCTCCTCTTCTTTCTCCTCCTCTTCCTCTTCCTCCTCTTCCTCCTCCTCCTCCTCCTCCTCCTCATCATCATCATCATCATCATAGCTAACATTTATATAGTGCTTTAAGGTACATAAAGAATTTTACGTGCGTTATGCCGATTGATCTCTTCAGGGAGTGGTCCCTGGAGGGAGAGAAAATCTTTAGGAAGAAAGCACTATGAAGAGAATACTTGATATGTGCCTGATTTGGGGGGATTTCTTCTTGAATCAGATCATGAGAGCAGGGACTATTTCAGTTGAGATGAGACATCTGATCATCTGAACTGGTCTCCTACACTATCCTCTTGCTTCCTGCAGGAGATTTGGAAAACCAAGTCTATCCAGCTCCCTCCACCTATCTCCTAACTTGGTCTCCCAGTAGGGAAAGGTCAGAAATGTCACCCTATCTGAGCACTGATCTCCTCACCTCACCCTGAGAGAAATCAACCTTAACCCCCAGTAATGTTAATAACAGCAGCTAGGTGGTGCAGTAGATAGAGTGCCAAGACCAGGAGTCAGGAAGCTTCATCTTCCTGAGATCAAATCTGACCTCAGACCATAACTATATCTGTGAACCTAGGCAAATCACTTAATCCTGTTTGCCTTAGTTTCCTCATCTGTAAAACAAGCTAGAGAAGGAAATGGCAAACTGTTCCGGTGTCTTTGCCAAGAAAACTCCACAAAGAGTTGGACATGACTAAAAATGATTCAACAATGACAACGTTAATAACCCACTTGTACATGTTTGACAATGATGAACAAACTCCCATTTGGTTATACTCTTACCATTCCAGTGACTCTGAGCCCTAGCTTGTCATTATTCAGACTTTCTTCTCTCTATTCCTATCTCCTTCAACCCAACCAATTCATATCTACCACTTGAAATTCTGGTTGTTGTCTACCAAACTCCAGGAAACACCCTGTCTTTCCTCAATGAGTTCAGTGTTGAGAGACAATCTTTCTCTCCTCATTACCTGACTTGATATTAGGGAATGCCAACATACCATCAATGCTCTCTCAAACACTCTAACTGAACATTCCTTTGACTTAATCATCTCACATGACTTCTATCTATCTTCCACCTCAGCTACACACAAAGATGGCTCTACCTTTGATCTTGCCATCACCCAATGCATCTGTGTTATGAACTCTGAAATCCCCTCAGCTGATCACAATCAATTGTTATTCTTCCTTTTTTGTCATGCAATCCTAAATCCTATTCTTCATCCTCATTGTGACCTTGACTCCTTAGGTTTTTCCCTAGTTATCTCCTTAGCACTGGTTATACTCTCCTCCCTTTGCCATCTTGATTCCTAGGTAAACCAGTTGAACTCTACACTGTCCCCTTTTCTGGAGTCCCTTGTCCCCTTATCTTATCACTAATCTTGTACTGCCAAGCCTCGGTCTTGGATTACTTCCACCATCTTACCTGCTGCTGAATGAAGCTTGAGAAAATCATGAAATCATGCTGACTAAATCCACTGCAAATTTATGTTCCATGATCTCATTTTGGGCCCCCACCATTCCAAGGTAATCGTTTTATACTTTCCTAATTAACTCACTATGCCATTTACACAGTAACTCACCCAAAACTTTTCATCCCTCCTCAAACATGCCATGACTCCTTTTCCCTTTTGTTCAGTCGAGAACCTTGACTCACATTTCACTTAAAAAAATCAAGACCATTCACTGGGATCTGCAGTCTTCTACTCTTCTCTTTATGCCATCCAGATGTCTTCTGCCACTATCTTCCTCTTCACCCTTATCTCACATGAGAAGGTGGCCATTCTCCTTGTCAAGGCAAACTCTCCTACACATACAAGTAATTGCACTATGTCCCATCTTCTCCATCATGCGTAAGGCTTCTCATGTCCTCCAATCTCTATCTGTTGGCTGTTTCTCTTCTGCCGACGAACATGCCTATGTGTCTTCTATCCTCAAAAAAGGCCTTCCTTGATCTATCTACAGATAGGTAGCCTGGCTCTGGTGCTGACGTTATCATCTTAAATCCCTTCTCCCTTTTGTGTACAGATGCCTTGAGAAGGCTGTCTGTGGTGGATGCCTCCACTTCCCTTCCTTTCATTCTGTTCTTACCTTTCTACAGTCTCATTTCCAATCTACTTGAAACTGCTCTTTCCACAGCTACCAATAATCTATTAATTGTCCAGTCTAAGGGTTTTGTTCAATCATCATCCCCTTTACTCCTCTACATCCTCTGACACCGTCAATCACCCTCCTCTCCTTGATACTCTTTTCTCTAGGTTTTCGTGGTACCCCTACCCATCTGACCACTCCTCAGTCTTGCTAGCTGGAGCTCTATTCGGATCGTGACTGATAATCATGAGTAACCTACAGCACTCTATCCTGGGCTCTCTTCTCTTCTCCCTCTACACTATTTTACTTGGTGATCTCATCAATTTCCACTGATTCAATTAACATCTATATACTGATAATTCTCAAATTACTTATTACCCCATCCTCTCCCCTGACCTTTATTCTCAACATCTTAAACTGCCTGTTTGATATCTCAAACTGGATACCTCAGAGACATGTTAAACTCATCATGTCCAAAAAAAAAATGAACTCATCTTTTCCTCTAATATTTCTTCTTTTCCTAACTTTCCTATTATTGCCAAAGGTACCAACATCCCGAGGGATTAACAAAACCCCCAGGATATGTTTGGATTTTCATGGAGCAGGCACACATACATGCTTAAATCTAGTGACATACTTGGACAATAGCTGTGTATCCATTCTAAACTTTGTTGAAAACACTGTGTAGGGGCGGCTAGGTGGCGCAGTGAATAGAGCGCCGGCCCTGGAATCAGAAGGACCTGAGTTCGGAGCCGGCCTCCGACACTTAATCCGCACAAACAAAAACTTAGCCGTGTAACCTTGGGCAAGTTACTTAACCCCAATTGCCCTAAAGGGGCGGCTAGGTGGCGCAGTGAGTAAGAGCGCCGGCCTCGGAGTTGGGATGACCAGATCAGATCCGGCCTCAGAAAATGAGCACCCACGCATAAATAATGACTAGCCGTGTAACCTTGAGCAAGTTACTTAACCCCAATTGCTTAAAAAAAAAAATATATATATATATATATATATATATATATATATATATATATATATATATATATATAAAAGAAAACACTGTGTAGATTTTTTAGAGCTTTTATTATTTTTAACTGGTCAGGGTCAGAGATTCCTGGAGTGAAATGCAAGCTTTGCCAGTTTTCTAGAAATCTTTTGAAAAGAGTAGGGCAGGCATGGTCTTTAAAAGAAGGGTGAAAAATCCTGTTTGTTGTCATCACCAGCTTCCAAGACACTGAATCTTCCCATACATCTTGCCTTCATTCTAAGGAATTTCTTACAAGTCTGTGCAAGATTCTTCAGTGCAAAATCCAGTGATTACCTTCTTGGCCCTGGCCTTCGATGCCTACATAATTATACTCTTTACTCATGAAATCAAACGGAAGTTACTATGTAAACATATTACACATTATTACAGAAAATCACAATGCTGCTTCTTCCTGAGTATATAGCTAACTGTGAAATTACCCACTGTGCTGAGTTGGGGAGGAAAAGAAAGAAGCAAGAAGAAGACAGGATCATGCTTGGGTATGAGGAAGGGGGATGGCTAGTGGCAAGATAACAGGCTACTACTACTAGTATTTCAAGGAAATCTGAGCACAAAGAGAATATATCATATTCAAAGTTATTCCAGAATTAGTGGAAGAGCAGGAAAAGACTTCTTTGGATCTCATTTGGAAAAGTATATAAGGTATATACTCCATATTGGCAAAGATGACCAAAGATCTAAATAGTCAATATCAGAAGGACTGTGGAAAAAATAGCTATGCTAATGTACTGTTGATGGAGTTGTGAGTGGATCCAACCATTTGGGGAACTATTTGGAAGTATGGAAATGAAAATTCCCCAAGTCTTTTGATCCAGAAATCTCACCCATGGCCTTGTATTGCAAAGATATTAAAGACAGAAATAATTGTCCCACATATTGCAAAATGTCCGTGGCAGCACTTTTTGTGGTAACAAAAAAAATGGAAACAAAGTGGATGCAAATAAGTTGATGAATAATTGAAAAAATGTTGCATGTGAATATAGCAGAATATTATTGTACCATAAGAATTGACAAGTGTGAGGGACATAAACACAAGAAGCCTTGTATGAAATGATGCAGGATGAAATAAACAGAAACATGAAATCAAGGTACACAATGATATCAATAATAAAAGTACACTAGAGTATATTTCAATACTGGGTGATTGTAATGACCAATCTTGGTCCTGGAGAGGAGATGAAGAAATTCACCTTCTTTCTTTCACTGGACAGAGGAAGGTGAGGAGGTTCTATGTGTTTAAAATGTTAACATATATCATTAGATATCATTGCTATATTGGTTGGTTTTTCTTAGCTGTTTTCCTTTGGTACAAAGATAGATTCATAAGTTGGATTTATATCTAGAAATCATAATGTTGCAAATGGCATCATTAATGATGCAAAAGGCATCCATAAATCCTTTTTTTTTTTAAAAAACAAAGCGCATGGGGTATCATTTTGCTCATTGATTCAATCTGTCCTTACCTGCTTTTACTGAATCTACTCTGCAAAATATCAAGGACTAAGTAATAAAAATAGTCCAGGGCTCTATTTTCTCACACAAATGGTCCCTAAGGAGAATAGACAAATTTAAAATAGGTAGAGGGACACATATATAGGGAATACATATAATGGAGCTAACATTCACTTTAATACTCCTGACCTTGGTCCTTCTTTTCTCCCTTTGCAGAGTACTAATCAAGCTAGCTTCCAGGAGAGGACCTCCTTTGCTGGGCTGGCTCCTTGGAGACTCTAGGGTCTCATCTGGCAGGTCAATTCACTTCTAAGTGGGGCCAAACAGGTAGCCTGGCTGTGGTGCTGATTTATCGCTGGATTCATCTGCTAAAGCTTTCAACCCTGGTTGAAAAGTGTCTGAATATCTCTTTCTCTTGCCTTATTTACTTGTCATATCATAGGTGTTTCTTCATTTCTGCTTCCATCTGCCCTCAGATAGAAATAGTAGCTCACATTTATAAAGAGCTTTAAGCTTCACAAGATTCTTTCCTCACAACCACTCTGATTCTAATAGTGCAAATATTATTCCCAGAAACGGAGATTAAGAGAAGTTAAATGATTTGGCCAGCCACATCACTGATGTCAGAACCAGAAGCTGAAGCCCAGGATTTATAACTGTAAAAACCTATGCCCTTTCCACTATACCTACTAGCAAGAATTCATCTAATAGCAGAAATATAATCACAATACAGTTTCTTTCTGACTCATATGATTTTGTCTTAGGGCAAATTTCTAGTTTCCATTTTCTATGTAAATTTTTTAATGACCTTGGTCCTGATCTGTCTCATTAAAATAGAATTTGTCTATATGAGTAATTAATAGTATTTCTTTTCATACATGTGAATTTCTATCAAAACTCTTCAAAAGAAAAACTACTTAACTACTGATATAGTTATTTTCTAGTGACATGAAGGGTAGTAGAAGAGCATGGGAATTTTTAGTATACCAATGATAAAGTCTTCATAAAAGGCTTTTAAAAATTTATGTGATAGAAAGTATTATATACCAAGATCAGCAGTAATAGAAGTTATGAATATCAAATGGGATGATAGATGTGAAGAGAGCTTGAAAAAGTATAGCACTATACAAACACAAGGTGAGATTATATTATGTTATTATTCAAGGTCTGGAAATTATTCCATAAACACTGTCAAATATCAGTTCTTCATAATAATGGAGAGGAACAGGAGTATTAAGAATTGTAAACGGTGAATTATAGAAAAAGCAATGCTACTTGGCTTCAGAATCCATTATTTGGTTTTTGTAGTAGATTTCTTTTCTAATTTTGGCTTGCTTAGTCTAATATTAAATTCCATGTGTATTTTATTACAAAGCAACCAATTAGTGGACAAAGGAATAATTCCAAAGAGTATGCTCATAAAGAAAAGCTATCTAGCATGTTAAAGAGCAGTGAAAAACTTCTTTTAACACCAAGTCTTTTTATGGTTTGGGACCAGCCTCTCCCATAGATACAGGCAGCTTAAGTAGTATAGTGAATAGGGTGCTAGGCCTCAGACATTTACTAGCTGTGTTACTTTGGGCATGTGTGTGTGTGTGTGTGTGTGTGTGTGTGTGTGTGTGTGTGTGTGACAATCTGGGTTAAGTATCTTGCCCAGGGTCACACAGCTAGTAAGTATCTGAGTTGGATTTGACCTCAGGTCCTCCTGACTGAGCCACCTGCCTGCTCCTCTCCCCAAATTACTTAACCTCTATCTGACCTAGTTTCATCAAATGGAAAATGGGAGTAATAGTAGCACCTATCCCCTAAAGATTAATATGAGAATCAAGTGAGATAATATTTGTAAAGAATTCCATTTGTAAAGAATTTAACACAGTTGGGGCAGCTAGGTGGCACAACGAATAGGGCATCAGCCCTGGAGTCAGGAGGACCTAGGTTCAGATCTAGCCTCAGACACTTAACACAAAAGCTAGCCATGTGACCTTGAGCAAGTCACTTAACTCTAATTGCCCTCAAAAACAAACAAAATATGCAAAAAAAAAAGAATTTAACACATTGCTTGGCACTTAGTAGGTACTTAATAAATGCAAAGCAGAAACCCCTTTTAGACAGGACTCTTTCTTTTTCTCATTTACTGACTATAGCAAGGAATTGAGGCTGAGGGTTACACTGATAATTCACTTTCTTGTGTAAGACTTCCTATATCACTTTAAAAATATTTACGCCGAAGAGAAAGTATAACACTAGACAGAAAATACTATCAATGTATTAACACATGATGACAGAAACACAGGCAAATGGGACAGAATTCTTGGTTTTTGAATCCTAGGAGAGACATTCCAGGACCTGGAATTTTGCCACTTTCACAGGGATGGGTGATCTCTCTACTGTGCTGGCAAAATTTACAGCTTCTCCATACCTTGGTAGATTATATCATGAGGTGCTGTGGCCAAAACAATTCATTTTATCATTTTGTTGTTTAGTCATTTTTCAGTCATGTCCAACTCTTCCTGACCCTATTTGGGTTTTTCTTGGCATTGTAAGACAGTGTAAAACAAATATGCTGGATTTGGCATTAAGAGATCTAAGTTCAAATCCCACCACTTCCACTTGTTAGTTGTGCAACCTTGAACAAATCACTGGACCTCTTAATTTCCTCAACTGTCAAAGAATGTTAGACTAGGCCACTAAGAAAACTCTCAGCTCTGGATTTACCATTCTTTTCCAATATTGCATTCCTTTTTTTTTCATTTTTTAAATTTATTTTTAGTTTTCAACACTCACATTTATACGATTTTGAGTTCTAAATTTTTCCCTGTACCTCACCTCCCCAAGATAGCATGCTTTTGGTATAGGCTATACATATACAATCATATTAAATGTATTTCTATATTAGTCATGTTGTGAAAGAAGAATTAGAACAAAAGGGAAAAATCACAAGAAAGAAAAAACAAAAAAACAAACAGAGAAAATAGTATGCTTCCATCTGCATTCAGACTTCATAATTCTTTCTCTGGGTATGGATAGCATTTTCCATCATGAGTCTTTTGCAGTCCCTACATTTCTTGAATGATATTTTTACACCATTTCTTGAATGCAAAGTAACTTCAATAACATTCTGGCTACTACTTCTACCCCCTGTGGGCCTCTATATTGGGCCTATATTTAATACCTTAAAATTCAACTTAAAAAAGCATTTATACCTCAGTTATCCAGGCCATAGATTTTATTCCCTTGAACCAAACTGTAGCTCCAATCTTATCTCACCCCAGGTATCTTAGAATACTTAAATTTAAAGAATTTTCACTGAAAGGATGAACCAACTAAATGTTTTTGAAGAGTCTTCTTTGTAATTTCTGAAAGCTGATTCATGATTAAGAATCAGCAGAGGAAGCTCAGCAATGGACTTTCTCTGACTTGTGTGGAGTGCTTTGTCTTGCCTCATGAGTTCCCCAGCCTCTGGCTCTGCCTGGAATATTTTCTTGGTGCACATTCAGCAGATCCTAGCCTGACAGATCTCACTGCTTAATTAGAAACTTCCTTTAAGATGAATGGGCAATAGAAAAATGAAAATTGTAATTTCCCTTTTTATTTCGGTGGCTATAACTTTAAACTCCTCATTCTAAATTTGGTGTATTTTCTTCTTCTGACTCTAACTTAAATTCAGTCATTAATTGTTTCATTTGGTTGGGTGAAGCAGAGGCCAAAAGTCAGACATAATTTTCCTTAAGCTGGCGAAGCTGCACATCTCATCGGCTAAAATCAGGCTATGAACACTTTTTCACGACCTCTCTTTGAGTCTTAATTTCCTCATCAGAAAAATGATTGTGATACTACTTTTGCTACCTACTTTATGGGGTTGTTGGGATGAAAGTTCTCTGTAAAATTTTCAAGTTCCATGTAAATTTGAGGTTTTTCTCCATCCTTGGCACTTCATTATCTTTTTTTTTCTTTTTTGGAGGGCAATTAGGGTTAAGTGACTTGCCCAAAGTCACACAGCTAGTAAGTGTGTCAAGTGTCTGAGGCTGGATTTGAACTGAGGTCCTCCTGACTCCAGGGCTGGTGCTCTATTCACTGCACCACATAGCCGCCCCACTTCATTATCTTTTGTTGAAGGTTCTTCCCAAATTTGATGATACCTCCTTCAATCAATCAATACATTTATCAAGCAAAGTGCCGGACCCCGTGCTAAATTCTCTGGGAATACAAAAAGAGGTCAAAGACAGTTCCTGCCCTCTAAGAGCTTATAATCTAATGGAGGAGACAGCATACAAACAAATATATACAAAGTGAGCTATACACAGGATTAATGAGAAATGATAGAAAGAGGGAAGGCACTGGAATGAAGAGGATTTGGAGAAGGCTTCCTGTAGAGGGTGAATTTTAGTTGAGATTTAATTGAAAGGGAGTTCAGCAGTCAGAGCTGAGGAGGGAGATGGTTCCAGGCATGGGAGATAGCCAGAGAAAATGTCTTGTTTGGAAGAGCCAAGAGGCCAGTGTCACGGGATAAGGACTACATATAAAAGATTAAGTGTAAGAAGACTGGAAATGTTTGAGGGGGCTAGTTATGAAGGGCTATGAATGCCAAACAGAGCATTCCTTCCCTGATACCTCCCCTTAGGTTGAATGTGATGTCTCCCTTCTCAAATTTATCAGATCACTTTGCCTAGTTCTCCTTTGACCCTTACAATTTGTGTATATGTCATATCTCTCCTTGTCCTAGTCCCTTAAGGAGAGGCCCTACATCTTTGTATTTCCAGCACCCTGTACAAATTCTTCTTGAATTTGTTGAGTCAGTATTATTTTCTCCTTTGTTTTGTTGCTTTTGAAGGGCTGACTGCTGAGCCCCATCACAATCTGGTTCAGCAGGTTAATTCAGAATTGCTGCCTTGAGCATCTTTGGGTCAGTCAACAGCTAGATCCTACTCATCACTATAATCAGCAGACATCAACAGGCATTCTCTGAAGATCCATTTTGTTTAGGAAGATTTGTTAGGTGATAAAAATTACAGGAGTTCCCTTCCTTAAAGAGCTCTCTTACTTTAGTTGGGGAGAGCTTATGGATATGAATTGTGGGAGGAAGGATTAAGGGAATGTTTCCAGTTAACTTTGTGAGCTTGCAGGGTCTTGAGCCTTTGTCTAGAAACTCTTCTCCCGACTGGGTATGGACATGTCTACCTACCTCTCATTAAGAGAATAAAGACAATTCCTAATTAACTCTCAGCAACTAGGGCCATTGCTCTCAGATGGGTTTGGAGTCACTGATTGGTGAGTGCTGGAAGGTGGATTTCAGTAGCTGGAGATATCTTGAAGGTAATTCCATTGGTTTGAATTTCTGGGAGTATGGCAGAAGATGCCCCTTGTCTGGTCTGTAAAAAAAGTAAACCAACAAACTCATTCATCCTTTTTGGATTTTTTTTTCCTATCTGGAAGGGGGAAGGGAGGACAATTGGGGTTAAATGACTTGTCCAAGGTCACATGGCTATTAAGTGTTAAGTGTCTGAGGGCAGATTTGAATTTAGGTCCACCTGACTCCAGGGCCAGTGCTCTATTCACTGTGCCACCTAGCCACCCCAAGTTTTGGATTTCTTTTCCTGTTTCACTTTTCTTCCAGAAAGATCTTGAAAGTTTGGTAGAGTTAAGGACCAACCTAGACCCTAAAGGGATTTTATAGCCATTACTGCCCAGGAACCATTAATGGTACCTTGAAGCCAATGCAAATAAAAGCTGCCCTTGCTTCTGCCACCCGCTCCCTTCTCACTCCTGTGGCTGAGGGGGAATTCATAGACAATAAGCAAAATAAAGTACTTTAGGAACTTTGAGCAAAATTAGGCAGCATATGAGGGAAAGGGAAGAAAACTATATTTGTTTTATGGGTTCTTTCAAGTTCTTTGCATCATTGTTCAATCTTTTCAGTTGTGATAAACTCTTCCATAATTTCCTTGACAAAGATACTGGAAGGTTTGTCATTTCCTTCTCCAGCTCATTTTACAGATGAGAAAACTGAGGCAAACAAGGTTAAGTGACTTGCTCAGGGTCACTATCCACTGTGCCACCTAGCTGTCTATACAGGATACCAATTGTTAGCTTGAGTGATTTTACAGAAGCTGGGCACCCTGTTCCTCACATATGCAGAAATCTAGACATTGGGTTCTATTTAGAAAGTTCACAGATTAAATTCTGAGTGGGGGCAGTAATGACCCAAAAGAGAGATTGAGTTGTAATGACAGCCTCTCATATCAGATTCAGTCCATGTGAGCCCAAGACTAGGGGGTAGGGATATTTTAAACAATTGTTGATTAAAACAAATGTTTTATTTAGCAATCAACATTGAGCAGCATATGAAAAATGTAGTTGTATGATACATGCAAGGCTTACAAGAAATAAGAGGAGAGAGAAGACCCGACATCTGAGAGTTGGTCAGGAAAAGTGGGGCTTCTAAGGAGGCTTAAAGAGGAGAAGCTAATATATTCACTTGAATTCTGGACTTGGAATAAAGGGAGACCTGGATTTGAATATTTAAATTCTTCTGACATTTGCTTGTTGTGTACCTGTCTATAAATCATTTAACTTTTCTGAACCTTAGTTATCCATAAAATGGGCATAACAATACTCCTATGTTACTTGCCTCACAGGATTTTTGTGAAACTTCAAGAGTGAGCTTAGGTATGTATGTATATAAAGCATTTTTAGACCTTATAAAGGGTTGGACTGGTCCCTTCCAGTTCTAAATTCTATGATCCATGGTCAATGGGGAGCTATTTTCATCATAGGATTATTTTGTGCAATTAAGAAGATGAAGCCGGCAATGGTATGTGTGCAGGAGGAATTGGTAATGAGGAAAGGTCGGATGCAGTGAGACCAGCGTGTATCTCCAGCTACAGTGCTAAGCTTCTTGAGGTCAGGGCCTTAGTCTCCTCCTTTGCACTTCCCCTAGTGGGTATCATCTTGCCAAGTACTAATCAGACTCACACTGACAAGGGTTTAAGGAGCCCTTTACTCTGGACAACCTGGTGAGATTGTTAGATGAGGTTTTGGATCACTGGTCGGGAGTTTCTGTTCCCAGTGTGTCTGATAATAGGTCTGTCTTAGGGTGTTGCCTGAGACTCAGAAAGGGAATGACCAGCCCCCAGTCACCTACCTAGATGTGGTGGCCATTGCTGCTGTTTTGCACCAATGGGACTTGAAAGCCAGTCTCCAGACTCCCAGCCCAGTACTCTTTCTACTACCTTGTGAGCCCTCAATAGAATACGGACTTTGTTTTATAGAATCCTAAAAGAATTTTCTTTACATTTTATTCAAGGAGGTTACAATTATTACAACTATGCCCTCAGTAAGTAAGCAAAAACAGTGAATGAATCATGCATTTTGTATGTGTGTTTCATTTTCCTCATCACTCTGATCATTCTTTTTTTTTTTTTTTTTTGGCTTCTTGGAGGGGGTGAAGCAGGACTGGGATTAAGTGACTTGCCCAAGGTCACATGACTAGTAAGTGTTAAGTGTCTGAGGCTAAATTTGAACTCAGGGCCTCCTGACTCCAGGGCTGGTGCTCTATTCACTGTGCCACCTAGCCACCCCTGTTCTGATCATTCTTAAAGGCTCAAAGTAAGAAGACCTGCCTTCTCCTCCTCCTCACTACATCAACTATCAAAGATTATGTCCCCCTTCTTCACTGCTTTTTACAATTTACTTTGTATCATCTGGCACTTTATATGCAGTCTATATGTGCATGTATTATATTTCCCAAAGTTCTGTGTTCCTAAGGCAGGTCCATGCAATATATTTCTTTGTATATTTTTGGGGGAGGTGTTTTATTATTATGAGGCAGCTAGTTAGCACAGTGGATAGAATGCTGGTCCTGGAGTCAGGAAGACTCATCTTCGTGACTTCAAATCTAGCTGTGTGACCCTAAGTAAGTCACTTAATCATGTTTGCCTCAGTTTCCTCATCTGTAAAATGAGCTGGAGAAGGAAATAGCAAACCACTCCAGTGTCTTTGCCAAAGAAAACAAAACAAAACAAAAAAACAAACAAACCCAGATGTGGTCATGAAGAGTCAGACACAACTGAACAACAACAATCATTATGGATATCATTATTAGTGGGTAGATTGTAAGTGCCTTGAGGACAAGTACTATACTGCTTTTTTGGGCACCTTTTTATCTCTCATGACACATAGAGTAGGTGCTTAATAGCTGTTTGCTACAATAAAGAATATATATTTGATGTGTCCAATACTCAGCTCAGTGCCTGGCACACAGTAGGCACTTAATAAGTGTTTATTGATTGAGTCAGTGTCTCATACAATAAAGTATGTGCATTGGATATATTGCATGCATTATGTAAACATTTGCTATATGGCATACCCTATAAACTAGGACCCTAGTGTGCAAAATGTCAGCATCCTTAATTTTACCTAAAAATACTATTATTGTAAAACTTTCTCAAGAAAGGGGGTGATGAAGAGATTAAAGAAAAATAAGAGGCCAGGCTTCATTGGAAGATGAGCACAATGCAGAAAATGCAGCTTGCCACTGCATTTATTTTTTCAGTGTTGAAATAATACTTTAGATTGAGTGCTCAAAAGGTTCAAGTAGAAAAAAACTGAAATCCTTATAATTAGCCCGATCTACTGCGATTGTATTCAAACCCAATAGTGAGGACACAAGCTATATGGAATGCAGAATTTTTAAAAAGAGCTTTTCACCACAATCATGTCCTGGATTCAGAGAGATACAGGAAGGTTGCTAAAGGCGCCAGATTATCTGCCTTTGCTGAGTCAGAGCATGTTTTGGCTGGAAGAATACCTGTTAAAGGCTGCCCTTTTGTGCACTGTCAGGCACTGGCAGAAGGGGGCCTTTTGAAGCACAACAGTGGTGGAAAGCGTGGCCGTGTTTGTCCTCTGGGACACTCATTCCCTTCAGAGGAGGGAAAAGCTGGACTGATTGAGAGCTGATTAGATGGACATGCTTGCAGTGTTTTGTAGGAGAGGAGGGATTCTTATTCAGGTACAGGTTAAACTATAGGCCTCTGAGGTGCCTTCCAACTCTCAAATTCTGTGAATCTCTCATTCAGTGTGACTCAGTGCATAATGTGGAAGCTGGCAACAGAGAAGCTGCTGGTAATTAAAAAAAATCTTACTCTCTCTTCCACCCCCAATCATTCTGCAGCAACAGATTATGTATTCAGGCAGGTTGAGAGGAAGAGAGACATCACAGAAATTATGCTGGGTGTGAAGTCAGAGGACCACTGCTCTAACCTCTTTGGTCGCTCCCCGTGTGATCTTGGATAGAAGTCATTTGACCTCCTCTAGCCTTCCAGTTTCCTCATTTATAAAATGAAGGGAGGAGGTAGGTGGGGCGGGGACTCACTGACCTTTAAGATCCTTTCCAGATCTCAAGCTCTGATTTAGAGATGAAAAAAGGGAACCTGAGCAGAAAACAATCACAGTATCCTAGTATTTCTGGGATTTCTCCTCCCCTTTTCTCCTCCCTGACATCACATATCCCCTATGTTATATCCCCTGTGGGCAACAGGCATCTAGGGTTGGTACTCATTCAGCATCAGTTTGTATAAGCCTTTCCAGGTAAATATGAAAACCGTCTCCTCCTCGATTCTTATGGCACAATAGTATTCCATTACATGCATATACCACAACTTGTTTAGCCATTCCCCAATTGATGGGCACCACCTTAATTTCCAATTCTTTGCAACCACAAAAAGAGCTGCTATAAATATTTTTGTACATATGGGTCTTTCTCCCACTTCTATGATCTCTTTGGGATATAACCCTAGAAGTGGTATTGCTGGGTCAAAGGGTATGAAATTATTTATAGTCCTTTGGGCATAATTCCAGATTGCTCTCCAGAATGGCTGGATCAGTTCACAACTCCACCAGCAATGCATTAGTATTCCAATTTGCCCACATCCTCTCCAGCATTTGTCATTTTCCTGTTTTGTCATCTTAGCCAATCTGACTGAAGAGATGTGGTACCTCAGAGTTGTTTTGATTTGCATTTCTCTAACTGATAGTGATTTAGAGCATTTCTTCATGTGCTTATAGACATCTTTAATTTCTTTCTCTGAAAACTGCCTCTTCATATCCTTTGACCATTTATCAATTGGGGAATGACTTGTATTCTCATAGATTTGACTCAACTCTCTATATTTTAGAAATGAGTCCTTTATCAGAGACATAGGTTCTAAAATTCTTTCCCAATCCCTCTTGATCTTGGTTACATTGGCTTTGTTTGTATAGAAGCTTTTCAATTTAATATAATCAAAATTATCCATTTTTGCGTTTTATAATGCTCTCTAATTCTTGTTTGGTCATAAAGTCTTCCCCTCTCCACAAATCTGACTATTTGGTAAATTATTCCTTGCTTTCCCAGATTGCTTACAGTATCATAGGATTGGTACTTCTTACAACTATCCAGGGCTACTGCAGAGATGAGTATTTACCTGTGGGAATATGCCTATGTATAGTGGAAAGAATATCCATGTCCTGACAATGACAGAATCAGGGTAAAGAATGAGACATACATTTTTCAGCTGTTGTTCAGTGGTGTCTGACTCTTCATAACCAAATTTAGGGTTTTCTTGGCAAAGATACTGCAGTAGTTTGTCATTTCCTTTTCCAGATCATTTTACAGATGAGGAAAATGAGGCCAATAGGGTTAAGTGACTTGCCCAGGGTCACACAGCTAGTAAGTATCTGAGGCCAGATTTGAACTCAAGAATATAAGTTTTTCTGACTTAAGGTCTCAATCCACTGTACCACTAGGAATCTATCAGTCTCTTAACTATGTATATTTATCACAAGTTTTTTTTTCCTTTTTTTCAGTGCAGGGGTGGGGTGAAGCAGGAAGATTAGAAGGATAGGGAGGGAGGAGAGGTAGAGTTGAGATAAGGCCCACCTCTTAGACACCTCTCCCGCCTCCAAAAAAAAAAAAAAGCAGAATGAAGGCCAAAAGGGCATCTAGGTGGTGCAGTGAATATTGCATTGGCGCTGGAGTCAAGAGGATCTGAGTTCAAATCCAGCCTCAGACACTTGGCACATTTACTAGCTGTATGACCTTGGGCAAGTCACTTGACCCTAATTGCCTTGCCTTTCCCCTCCAAATAAATAAATAAATACAAATTTGAAAAGGGGGGGGCAGCTACTTTCCCCCTCCAAAAAGTAAAAATAAAACAAAAGAGGAAGAATGAAGGCCAAAAGGAATCATAGAAAAGCAGAATAGTTTTGGAAGTTATGTGTTGAATTCATCATACACTTTAAAAAAAAGTAAGATCTTCATAATAGAGATTTGCAATTTCATATAAAATCATTCTTCTGTTCTACTATATATGGAAGTGCTCATTTTATTTGGTATTGGTTAAACTCAGAATCAAAATTATAAAAATATAAGAACAATTTTTTTAAAGGAAGAACACTGGATTTAGAGTAAAAGCATCTGGGCTGAAATCTTGTTTCTATTACTTACTCCTGGGGTTATCCTGAGCATCCCTATCTGCAAAATAAAGGGAATAATGGTAGAAAAAAGTACCTTTCCAAGTCTTCATCCTATAAAAGAATGCCTTCAACTAGGTGGGCTTCCACTTGTATGAATATAATCTGCTGAGGCCTTTCCCTTCCCTGGAGGCCTTATCAAGTCTTTAAGAGGCACTAGGCCCGTAACGGCCTGTATGAGTGTTCTCCACTATAATTTCTATACTCTTCTTCATTCCTCTTGGCTGCTTTGGTAGACCATAAAAGGCAAAAGTGTTGAAAGAAAAAACAGGAGAGAATAACATTTACATGGGGGGGGAAGAAAATTATTTACTTTTTTCACTTCTACATATAAAATTATATTGAGTCATTAAAACAACTACCTTGTGATAGAGGGATAAAAGAGTATAAGAGAGAAATGTAAGAAAGAAATAGAAGGGTAATGAGTTGAGACAGTTCTGAAATCCAGAAAAATGCTTTCATTCATTTCAAGCTATTTCTGGGATTCTCTGGAGAATTTGGAAGAGGTATTCATTGGTGACTGGCAGGCACGAGAAGCAATTTCGAAAAGTGTTTTAAAAGAGTGATGGAAATAAGCTTTGGCTTCTAGAGCTAAAGAATTCTGAAGAATTCAGGTACCCTTAGTGAAAGTGACTAGGCCACTTCTTTCTCTTATCTCGTCTGGTTCTCAGAAGAATGTCGGACTAGAGGGCAGGGGAAATGGCCATATATTGATTATAGGTCAATATAAAATACATTGTATTTTCTGCAATTTCTTTATTCTGTTCTCTCTAATCCCACTGCCCCCTAACCCAATAAAGACCTTCCCAGAGGAATGCAACAGCTTCCTAACTGATCTCTCTACCTCCAGTCTCTCCCATCTGCAACTTGTCTTTGACGTTGTTGTCAGAATAATCTTCTCTATTGCATAGATGAAATCACATCTCTGCTTTACTCAAGACTTTTCCATGGCTTCCAACTGCCTTTACCAAATAAAGCTAAACTCTGTTCCTTAGCTTCTTGGCCTCCGAAATGACTATTTAATCTGGCATTCAAGTCCATCTGCAATTTGGGATTATCTTCACATTTCCAGTTTTATCTCCTATACTACTCCCCTGTGCAAGTCTACTCTGACCAAAATAGATTATTGATTACCCATTTGGTCAGTAAACATTATTAAGCACCTACTATGTGCCAGGTACTGTGATAAGCTCTGTGGATATAATTACTAAAAAGAAAGATGCAGGGAGCCTAAAGAGGGGAGTCAGCACACACACACACACACACACACACACACACGCACACACACACACACACACACACACACACACACACACACACATTGAAAAAGTTCAGGGGGAGGAAGGCGCCTCGTGGGGCAATGGGTCAAGGTGCATGTTGGAGAAGTCCAAAGTAGTACTACTGGGAGATGCAGAGATTTCTGGACTGGACCCTCCTCTTAGATGGTTTTGGGGAGGGGCTCTTAGCTTTGCCTTCCAATCAAAGAGGTCCCACCAGAGAGGACACTCATGAAGCCAAGGTTGATTAAACCTTCCCAGATAGTGAAGTTCCTGTTGATGAAGTTGCTGTCAGCATGATGGAGAAATCCAAAGGAATGCAGCCTTCTGGGAAAGGAAGAGATGGATAACCTGGGTTTTCTTCTTAATGGAAAACTCTCTCAGGTCTTAGGGGCACTTGACAAATACCCACTTTCTGAGGCATTAGTCCTTCACTTGGATCTGGTCCAGGTGGCATTCAACTTTGGCCAGACGTTTTTCATTGCTTTCTTAATTTCCCAGACCACTGAACCCCAACTTAAGGTGCTAAGCTCCTAGTCCTTCCTTGACCCCTTTATAATAGTAATGCAAATTTGAAGATCTTCCCTGCCCCTCACTAAGCCTAAGGGAATTTGAAGACCTTACCTGCTCTGAAGATATACCTTGCCCCCCAATAGGCTGAATGTAGTCACATGGAGCCTGTGATGGGAAGAGTTTGCTGAAGGGTAGATCAGAGCCCACAGGAAGCTAGGAGTCAGAGCAGCTAGCCCAGTGGGAGAGAGAGAATGAACCTCAGGGAGACAGGCTTGTGAGTAAATGTTGGTTTGTGGGAAGGCTAAAGGATGCTGTGGCTCTCTGTGCCATGATGGCTTATTAGCTTCTTTGCTACTATGATGGAATTGGCTTACTGGTTTTGGGATTTGGTTTTCTGGTATCTGAATAAATGTTTTGCTTCTGTCTTCTATATAGACAGTGTGTTGCATTTTCTGATTGAGAATTATGCTGGCATATTTACAGTGGTGGTTGACACTGTGAATATTGAATTGGATCTACAGCCTTGAGTTCAGAAATCTGCCATGTTCTATCCCTAATAATCTTTCCACCTTTTTCCAATGGCAATCATCATAACTAGATATCCAGATCTGGCACCTGATTGCTTTTCCCTTTGCACCTTTAGATCACAGAATTGTATTTTATGAGATTCATTTATAAAATAGAATAAACACATTCAGATATAATAACTCAATGTAATTTTAAGTGAATACAAAGGAAATTAGCACACATTCATAGTCTTCCTAAACTTCCTAGCTAGTTTCCCAGGTCTAACATGGTCCATCATCATTCCTTCTAAGTGAAGACTTTAACCTCCTTGTGGTCAAAGGATTTGCCCTGCTAGAAGCACTAGATCAAGTTTATTTGCTGATTCCACAATCCCAAACTCACTCCTGATTACATGGTAGATTTTTGTTACTTGATCCATGTAAGTAAATGTAACCCAAGTGTCATATCCCAACCTTTGAAACACAAGACTGGGTTCTATCTCTAGTAATTTTAAGGGTATTTATTTCCTTGTTCCCCCAGCGTCTCAGCTGGGAACATTAAATTCTGATGTGGCTTTCAAAAGTCTCTTTGCAAGTACCAGACTACCAAAAGCATTGAATACATAGACCAGTTTATTTAAGACAGAAAAGAGAAAAGAGATTGAACCTTTGCTCAAAAGAGAACAACGTTCCTGGTGAGCTCCACTTCCCTCTCCAGAAGTTATCCTCATAATTTCTGAGAAGTGTTATTCTTTCTATAGCATCATGCTGCTTCCTCTTAAAATACTTAATCATAGCATAATAGAACTAACACACAACTCTTTTAAAAAAACTTTTGGTCTTTATTATTTTGTTTGTTTATTTTTAGTTTACAAGATTCAATTCCACAATTCCTTGAGTTACAAATTTTCTCTTTCCCCCCCCCCATGATGGCATACAATCAAGTATAGGACCTGCAAATATTTTCACATTAGACATTAGTCAGGTTATAAAGATGGATTGTATCAGATGGAATGAAAAATGGGAAAGAGGAAACAAAACCAAACACAGAAAAGAAAAAAGATCCGGTAGTTTGCTTCAATCTGGATTCAAATCAGTTCTTTCTAGTTCTTTCTCTGGATGTAGACATCTCTCTTCATCATGACTCTTTTGGGATTGACTTATAACACTGCACTGCTGAGAAGAGTCCAGGCTTATCAAAGTTGTTCATCACATACACGTTGTGTCTGTAATTGTGTCCAAATTTCTCCTGGCTCTACTCTTCTCACTCAGCATCAGTTTGTGTAAGCCTCTCCAGGTAAATATGAAGTCCATCTGCTCCTCGTTTCTTATAGCACAATATAGTTTCTTATAGCACAATGCATATACCACAACTTGTTCAGCCATTCCCCAATTGATGGGCACCCCCTTAACTTCCAATTCTTTGCAACCACAAAAAGAGCTGCTATAAATATTTTTGTACATATGGGTCTTCCTCCCACTTCTATGATTTCTTTGGGATACAACCCTAGAAGTGGTATGGCTGTGTCAAAGGGTATGAAATTATTTATACCCCTTTAGGCATAATTCCAGATTGCTCTCCAGAATGGTTGGATCAGTTCAAAACTCCCCCAGCAATGCATTAGTAACACACAACTCTTAAATCAAGGATTGTAGCACATGAAATTCCAACTAAACAAAAGCAAATTGAGAAACAGAAATTCCCAAAGTTTCCCTTGACCAGTATTTAATTATATCAGATGAAAGAAATAGGCAGTTTTCAAAAGAAGAAATGCAAATTTCTTTCAGCAACCAGATGAGAGAATACTCCAAATCACTAATAATAAGAGGACTGAAAATTAAAACAGTTCCAGGATTTTTCCTTGCCCACGTCACACTGGCAAAGATGACAAAAGACAAAGATGGTAAATGTTGGTGGGGCTAGGAAAAGCAGGCACACTGTTTATGGAGCTGTGAATTTTTCCAACCATTTCAACCATTCTATATAGCAATTTGAAATTATCATGGAGGAGTTGCACAACTGTATATAGCCTTAGATTTAATAACTCTAGGCATTTATTCCAAGGAGGTCAAAGATGGAAGGAAAATTCCCTTATACAAAAAATTTTTTTTGTAGATTTCAGTGGTAGCAAAGTGCCCATAGGTTGGATAAAGACTAAACAAATTGCGGCATATAAATCTATATAGACTGTATAGAATATTATAGTATAAGGAATCATATAAAGAATTCAGAAAAACATGGGAATACTTGATCTAATTGATGAAAGGGGGAGTAAACTAGTCTATGAAAACAATTTATACAATGACAAAAAGGAAAACAACATCGAATCAATTCAGAACACTGGTCAATGCAATACCCAATCCTAACTTCAGGAGACTGACAGGGAGGTTTGCCTCTCTATTTTGGTAGAAAGATGGTGGGTTATGAGAATGAAGCACATGGTGTCAGACCTGGCCAATCCATTAATTTGTTTTAACTGTACTTTTTTGGTTTAAGGGAGGATTCCACTGCAGAGGTGAGTGGGGAAACACTGGGAAGTTATCTAGCTAGAAAAGAAAAAGCATTAAAAAAATTTTAATAGAAAGATTTAGAAAAAAAAAAACCTAACAGGCAGTCCTTTCCATTGTCATTCAATAAGTTTTCTGTCTCTTTACCACTATGACCTACTATGTGCCAGGAACTGTGCTAAGCTCCCAGCATACAAAAAAGGCAAACCAGCTCCTGTCCTCCAGGAGTATATAATCTAATGGTGGAGGCAAACACATATGTACAAAGGAGCTATGTGAAGGATAAAAAGAAACTAATTAGAAGAGATCTATTTTTACAAAAATCTACATAGATTAACATAAATTTGCACTTACCTTCTTGTAGTATGCATTGGGACTTAGCCTTTTCTGATGAAACCTTAAGGCTCTCTTCCTAGAAGCCTTATAGACAAAAACCTTCATCTGTGGGAAGCAACTCGCTGCATTTATTCTGGTTCAATTGAGAGGAGCCCTGGGCACTAGAATCTTTTGTGATGCCTGATCAAACCTTTTTCTTGCATTGACCTAGGTTTGAGGTATGACTTTACAAAATATCCCACCAAGCACAGAATTGCCTTGCCACATTTCCTGTAGCATCTAATATTAAACAGGCACCACCACTCAAATCTATTAAGGAGAAGGCTCTGGAGAGTAGGGTTAGGGACGAGGTAAAGCAATTGCTCTCATTAACCCAATTGTGATGGTGATGATGAAGAAAAAGGAAATCTGAGAAAGCCAAACAATCATAGAATTTCACTTGGGGCTGTGCTCAGAGACTGGTTTAATAAGAATGTTTGTCCCAGGGGAGCAGGACAGAAATAAGTACATCAAAGATAATGTGCCATTGAAATAGGAACAAGGGTAGAAAAGAATGAATGGATCAATGAACATTTATTAAGCACTGTGCTAGGCAATGGAGACACAAATAAGTGAGACAGTTCTTGCCCTCAAGGACCCTACATTCTGGTTGGTTGTCCTTTGCTCTTGAAAAGGATGGAAAATGACATCACTATGCTAAAGTCAATTTTCAACATATCAGACTGTGACTGATCAGACCAATACAAAGTAGAAATGTTCTACCACAGGTAGTTCACAAATAGTCCATGTGAACATTTGGGCTGGATTTTCCAAATCTGAATATCTTGTGTTTCCTTTGAATTGTTTCAATTCTGCTTTGCTCATAGGGCACAACATCTTCTTTGATGTGAGTACCATGCTGAGTGGTCCTGTGCCAGTGTCTCACATGTCCCACAATCAATTCCAAAGTTTTTTTATTTGTTTTTTTTTTTTGGCGGGGGGAAAGCAAGGCAATTGGGGTTAAGTGATTAGCCCAAGATCACACAACTAGTAAGTATCTGTGGCTGGATTTGAACTCAGGTGCTCCTAACTCCAGGGCTGGTGCTCTATTCACTGTGCCACCTAGCCGTCCAAAGTTCTTAAGGGAGACCTTGAGAGTGTCCTTGTATCTCTTCTTCTGACCACCATGTGAATGCTTTCCTTGTGTGAGTTCTCCATAAAATAATCTTTTTGACAAGCCTATGTTTTGCATTAGAACATTCTAATCAAAGAGAGAATATATGTAAGAGAGTGGCATCCAGGGAAGGGAATTTTGATATAAGGAGTCACAAAAATGATAAATAGAACCATAGGGAAGTTCATTATCATGCACTTTCCAGTAATGGTAGTATTGATCTCGTTGCTGTTCCCAGAACAAGAGATGGAAAGCATGGTGGAATAAGAATGCACATGCCTGGTAGCAGGATGGATGGCAAGATGCTTCAAGACATCTGGGTTGGATGAGTACAAAGTCTAGTCTGGATCTAGTTAGATATAATCACTTAGGTAAGTATGCATCATTCCCTTGCCAATTAAGTTCAGCTCCAGGCATAATTCCAAAAGGAAGATGGATCAACTTATTTAGTGAGGGAGGCCTGGTTTTCTCTGGTCCAGGAAAGGGAATAGTTCTGAGGATGTGTGTATGGGGTGGAGGGGTTGGGGGTTGGAATATGGGAGGGGATTGGGGGGGAGGTTCACTGAGAGGAGCACAACAATCACAGCATAGCACAAAATGGAGCATAAGCTGTGAGTATTTAAAATATAGAACAAATAATTATAGCTGACATACAAAGTTTCAAAGTTTGTAAAACACTTTCACATGTTATCTTGTTTAGCTCTCAGAAGCCTTGTGAAGTAGGTGCTTTTATTATCATGTTAATTATACATGATTTTACTAGGGTATATCTCTGAGACAGGATTTGAATACAGGTCTTCTTGATCCAAAGTCCTGCATGCCATCTACTATTGTATACAGCCTATCAATGATATGAGTAGACTTGAAATGATAAGGATAGAAGGCATATATAACAAATGTAAATAGGTATTTAAGAATTTTAGAGAATTTGATTTTCTACAATTTTATTTGGATCTCTCTCTCTAAGTTTTCAACATTTACTTTTATAAGATTTTGAGTTTCAGATTTTTTTCTTCTTCCTTCCCCTAGCCCCTCTCCAAGACAGCATGCAATCTAATATAGGATATATATGTACAATCATATTAAACATATTTCCACATTAATCATGTTGTGAAAGAAGAATCAGAACAAAAGGGAAAAACCACAAGAAGGAACAAAAAAGAAAAAAGAGAAAAGAGTCTGCCTCAATCTACATTCAGACTCCATAGTTCTTCTCTGGATGTGGATAAGCATTTTCTATCATGAGTCTTTTGGGATTGTCTTAGATCCTTGCATTTCTGAGAAGAGCTAAGTCTAACAAAGTTGGTCATTGCACAATGTTGCTGTTACTGTGAACAATGTTCTTCTGGTTCTGCTCACTTCACTCAGCATCAGTTTTTCCAGGTTTTTTTTAATCCACCTGCTCATCATTTCTTATAGCACAAAAGTATTCCATTACATTCATATGCCACAACTTGTTTAGTCATTCCCCAATTAATGGACTTCCCCATAATTTCCGACTCTTGGCCACCATAAAAAGAGTTGCTATAAATATTTTTGTACATGTGGGTCCTTTCCCCTTTTTGTGATCTCTTTGGGATACAGACCTAGTAGTGGTGTTGCTGAATCAAAAATCAAAATCAAATCAAATGCACAGTTTTATGGGTCTCTTAACTTATACCCACAGCTAGAGATTAAGTAAGATATAAGAGGATATTTTACTTTATGATTTAAGATACCGTATTTGTCCTCCCTGGGCTATACCTACTACATACAAATTATTAGCTGAGCAGATCTGCCTTTTAATGAGAGACTTCTATTCATCAAATATAATTTCATATAATGTAGCTTAAAGTTTCAACTTTTTTTTAGAATCATATCAGTTTCTGTAAATTTAATTGAATTAATCTGTTATTAAACACTTAGTATGTTAAAACTATGTTAAGTAATATGAATACAGAGATGAAAAATGTTATCCCTGCCTTTAAGAATATTATAATCTACTAAAGGGATGGTCCACATATATAAATAAATGTGATGTAAGTTAGAATATAAACAGGGCAAAGGGGGAGTATCCCTAGCATTTAGGATAATGCCTGGTACATAGTATGAATTCATTGACTTGACTTGAGGAGTCTGGGGTATAAATATTTGTAGTGGAGGGTCATCAGTTGGGGGAATCAGAGAAGACTTCCTGGAGGAAGTGGGATGGGCCAGACCTTGAAGGAAGTGAATAATTATATCAAGTGATATGGAGGAAGTATGGTCTAAGAATGGAGAACAGTTTGCAAGAATATATGAAAGGAGACAGTAAATAAGATTGGAGGAAAGTTGGCAGCTTGGTCTGAGTGGAGTAGCACTAAATAGGCCTTAAAATGAAGATGGGGCCCAGACTGAAATATTTCTATTTTATTCTATAAATAATATGGAGCCGCTGAAGTTTTTGAGCAGAGGAGTGATGTGGGCATTAGGAAGACTATTTTGACAACTGTGTGAAAGATGAATTAGAGAAGGGATAAGCTAAAGATGGGGAGAAGAGTTTTGAAACCACTTGATGGAGAAAATGGAGGACTAGACTTCTGGAAACTCAGACACTCATCGGCTGTGTGACCTGACAAGTTTCCTAACCTCTGTGGGCCTTAATTACTTCATCTCTAGGTAACCACTTCAAGGTGCTGGACTCAATGACCTTTAAGATCTCTTCCAACTCTAAATCTTGGGGAGAGAGGGCAAGGCAATAGGAGTTAAGTGACTTGCCCAAGGACACACAGTAAGTGTCAAGTGTCTGAGGCTGGATTTGGACCCAGGTCCTCCTGACTCCAGGACCAGTGCTTTAGCCACTGTACCACCTCCCTGCCCTTTAAATTTGTGACTCTGAGAGATAATGAGTGCCTTAGTTAGGATAGTGGCAGTATGAGTGGAGAAGAGCAAAGAACTGAGAGAAGTAGAGAGATAGAGATAAAGAGGAGAGAGAGAGAGACAGTAAAAGAGAGAGATTACAGAGGTGTGGTGACAGGTTTAATGAGTTATATTCTAACTGGGGCAAAAGTCAGATATGACTGCAAAATGTCAGTCCTATATGGTTGGAATGATGGTGTTAACTTCAATCGAAATATGGAAGCTGGGAAAAAGGGTGGTTAGAGGGAAGGGGTGAGATCACTTTTTAAGGTATTGTATTTGGGGTACTGGTAGAATATCCAAGTGGAAATGACTAACAGGCAGGTGGACATGTGGGACTTGAGCTCAGTAGAAAGGCTTTCGAGTCATTTTTCATGGAGTTGCTCAATTAATTTAAAGCACTGGAAATATATATGATCTCCAAAGGAGAGAACTGTTGAGATAAAGACAAAGCCTTAGTTGGGAACAACCACATTCAGAGGATGGGAAGAAAAAGGAGTCTAAGAAAAAACAGACCAGTAGGAGAAATTTGAGAGAGAAGTGTTATGGAAGACAAAAGAAGGTGTGATCCACAATAACAATAGCTGCCCAACTAAGAAAAGGCTATTAGATTTGTCAATTAGGACTCCCTAGACACTAAAACTAGAAAATAGTTTTAACTTCACAGACTCCCCCAAAGGGTCTCAAGGACTCCTAAGGATCTGTTGCACATACTTTGAGTACTGCTGTTTTAGAAGACCAGAGTACAGGATACATGGCTTGGAGATGACCAGGAATTGAGATGAAGAGAAGGCTTGTCCCAGAGATGTAGGTAAAATTAGATAATCTAAATTTATAGTGAACACAGTCAGCACAAGTTCATGACTTCTCCAGAAGTATTATGTAGCTTGTGAGTGGAGTGAGTAGAGATTGTGGATTGTGGGAATGAAGCAGGATTTCGAGCTGGCAAGACAGGAAGGAGCAAAGTATTCAAAGATACATGAACAATATTCGGTTGGCCTAGCCAAGTCAAAGGCTAAGACTGAAGGAAAGGAAATTAAGAGTAAACATGGGTGATTTACTAGGAAAAAGATAAAGGAAGAATTAAGAGCCAGGGCAGATAAGATGGGAGCAAAGAGGAGATTTAAGAGGCAGTAGAAAAAATGAAAGGAAAGGAGATGGTGGTCAGAGAGGAGAATCCACTGTTGAAGAATTTAGAGTTCTTGCAGTGGTCTTTTTAACTGATATTCCTCTAATTTAAAAGAACAGGTTGGTGGAATACTTTGTAAGGATTTAAGATAGAAGGGCCATCTGAGTAGGACTACATTTCCTACAATGCTTGAGGGCTGTGAATGAGCCTGCACCGTGATAACATCAGCAGCCAGTGCTTGGCTCAAGTCACCTGTGGTTCTCCATAACACATGACATTTAAAAAGAGGGGAGCCTAGACGCAGACAGCAGTGGCTCTGATGAGGATCCTGAGAAGAGAGCTGTGATAGGGGTAATGGGAAATGGAATCCCGCCAGACCAAGGTGCCTTCTGAATAGTATTATTATCATCAATAATTCTAATCAACAACAACAATGATGATAAAGGCAGGAAGGTGGCCCAGAGGATGGAGTCAGGAAGATCCAAGTTCAAATGTGACCTTAGACACTTCTTATAGTTGTGTGACCTTGGGCAAGTCTCTTAACCTCTTTCGGCCTCTGTTTTCTCATCTGTAAAATAAGGATAATGATAGCCCCCATCTCCCAGTGTGGATCAAATGGCATAATATTTGTAAAGCACTTTGCCGACCTTAAAGGGCCCCATAAATGTGAGCTATTAGGTGATGATAGGAGAAAATTAGGCAGTTCAGTGTGCTGGGCCTAGAATCAGGAAGACTTGTCTCAGATACTTACTAGCTGTATGACCCTGGGCAAGTCACTTAACTTCTGTTTGCCTTAATCCATTGGAGTAGGAAATAACAAACCACTTAAACATTTTAAATAGGCCTAGCTGTGTCTCTGGACTGGCCCCTAGTTCCCCTCTTTGTCTCATCGTACTCTTGTGGTCCCACTGAGACCTTAAATCCTGATTTTTTTCTCATGTCCTATTCTTGAAGCATAATTTCATGATGCTTTCCCCCCTTCTTTATTACTTTAACCTTTAAATACTAGAAAATTCACTTACCTTTACTTTACATCAATTCAAGAAACATTTATTCAGTGCCTACTGTGTGCCTAACACTGGGGTAGGTGCTCTGGACACAAAGAAAAAAAATGAAATAGCCCCTATCCTCATGGAGTTCACGTTCTATTGTGGAAAAACAACAAGCACAAAGGAAATTTCTTTTTATTCTTTTTGGGGGGGAGAAGGCAAGGCAATTGAGGTTAAGTGACTTGCCCAAGGTCACACAGTTAGTAAGTGTCAAGTGTCTGAGGTCAAATTTGCACTCAGGTGCTCCTGAATCCAGGGCTGGTACTCTATTCCCTCTGCCACCTAGCTGCCCCACACAAAGGAAATTTCTTGAAAGAGGGACTGGATTTAATATGAAGGACAGTTTGATAACAATTAAAATAGAGTTTTCTAGAGGAACATCACAGAAAGGTAGGGAGGCCATAATGGAAGGGTAGGGAGCAGTGGGATAGAGATGTGGGAGGGCTGATGTAGATGGCTACAGGTATCCAAAGATATAGGAATGTGGAGCTTCCCCCCACCACTAACACATGTCATTCTCCTTCTGTATTTGTAGAAGGTCTTCATGGATTTCTTCAGTTATTGGGTCTACATCCAAAGACTTTCCATCTACATAGGATCTTTTGGAACTTAGGCTGGCTTCTCTGGCATAGCCTTGCATTGTAACACAGACAACAGGACAAAAACAAACATTTCTCATTATACCTGCATGTAAATTCTTGCTTCTTAGGAGTTACCTTGAATTAAAGGATTGTATATGCTATGGACACTGCCATTAGCATAAGCATCCTGAATCCGTGGGCCTTTCTTTTCGTGTCTCACCTTTTTCCTGGCATGAAAAACCACTCTAAAATTTAAGATAATTTAATTTTCTTTCTTTCTCATTTTCCATCTTTCTTTTCCCTCCAAGGACTAGTTAATACAGATAATATGTGGGAGGGAATTAAAAACAACACTTTTGATAATAGTAGGTCGGGCTAGTGATGTTTTTCATCTCAAAAGTGTTTTACAAGCATTAATTAAGCTTTGCAGCTCCCAGTGGGGCATAGATATCTACATCACTCATGGAGAGGTTTCTTGGTTTCCTCAAAGTCAAAGAAAGTCAATGATAAAACCAAATTCAAGGCATCCCAGCCCTGAAGCCAGGCTCCTGAGAGAAATGATGACATAGTAGGCTTGTAGTAACTGATGAAGCAATGATAAAATGAAGTTATGCTCAGTCTTTAGAGAATATAAGCCTTCTGTCTCAAAACAGTGTTTTCCCTTATTCTCCTTTAAAAGTATGTATGTTTTTACAGTTTATGCAATGAGAAAATATAACTGAATGTAGAAGCTGACAAGTTCAATACATTTCTTCTTCAGTAGTAAGCAATAGGAACCAAAGGGTGTGATCAAGAAGAAAAGGAGAAAGGCAACAGTAAAAAAGGAAATCCTCAGAATATTAAAAAAAATTGGTTTCTTTCAATTCAAACTTTATAGGTAATACATGAAATAAACATTTCTACTTTCAGAACAGCAAAAGTCAGACCCACAGAAGTTTAATAACCATGGCCTCATATTCATCCTGTCTTCAGGCAATTTTTTAACTTCTTCCCTCTCTCCTTACTTCCTTCTTTCCTTTTTTTCCTCCCTCTCTCCATCCTTGCTTCTTTCCTGTTTTTCTTCTTGTCTTCCTTTCTCTTCCCTTCTTTTTTTCTTCCTTCCCTTTTTCCTTCCTTCCTCCCTCCCTCCATTAGTTCCTTCCTTCCTCCTTCTAACATATCTTTATTGAATATATATATATATACATATATATATATATATATGACATTATGTCAGACTTTGCAGGGTAAACACAGATAAACAACATACAATTCCTAACTGAAGAAGTTATAATCTATTAGGTAAAATAGGCAGATAAAGAAATAGTTAGAATAAAAGGAATGGTATAAAAGAGCAACAGAGAAGATAAAAAATGCTCTGAGAATTAAGAAGAATGAGAGAATATCTGAACAGGGGAGAAATCAAGGAGGAGCTAGAAGGTGACCCTGAAGTATGAGAAGAAATTAGACAAATCAGGAGAGGAAAATTCCAGGCAGAGGGAACAATTGTGAGCTATATCAACATATCTAGGATGCATATTGATATATCTAAGATATGTTAACATATATATCTCTCTATGTACATATAAAATACTTTGTAGGCTCTCAGCTCACTCTCCCCACTTACTTTTAGACCAGAAGGTTGGTTATGTCTATCAAACCTCAGCTTTGTATCATTCCCATCATCCTTTGTGTTTACTCATGTACATATGCTGCTGAATGAAGGTGGAAAAAGCATGAAACTCTGCTGACTGAGTCCACTACAAATTTATGCTTTGCAGCTTCACCCAGCTTCACCTGTTACCCATCTCTCACCTGTGGCTCCAAGAAGATGTAGTATGCATAGTGGCTACACCCTAGTAAAATTGTCTTGGCAGACGAGCTAACCTGGATTGATGGTAACTAGCAGGGTGAATTGGGGGGATGTCTACCTCAAGCATGTGAAGATTACCTCTGGCAGAATGGGTGGGTGAGAACAGTGTGTTCCAATGGCCATGAAGAAAGCTGAAGCAGGTGCCGTGGAGTGCTTCCAGCTTGGTCAGACATCTAGGACGCCAAGGTCATCCACTGCATCCCAAGCCATATTTAGTCAGCTTGACTTTTGTCTTGCCCCTGGACTTCAGTGACTGGAAGAAAGAGTGAGGCTGATGACTGTGCAACTCTGTCTCATTTAAATCCAATTCACTAATCACCTCCATGAAGTTATTGGTCCTCTTTGGAAACAAAGGATGAAGAGCAACAACAAAAAAGAAAAACACTTTGCACTTTATATAACACTTTCTCTTACAACTTCCTGTTATACTTACATCATATTGGATACTCCAGTTTATGTCTCATCCCCCTTCTGAATTATCAGTTTGTTGAAGCTAAGAACCAAATCTTCTTTAAACACTGTATTTCATAGACATGAAGATCCCAGCTACTGGAATAAGACTCACTATTTGACACTATTTGGACAGTAGTTTGGAAGAAATTAGATTTAGACCAAAATGTCATACCTTATATCCAGATAAACTTCATGACTTAGATATAAAAAGTCACAACATAAACAAATCAGAGAAATATAAGAAAAATTACCTACCAGATCTATTGATAGGAGAAAAATTCATGACCACAGAGGGATTAGAAATAATCATAGAATATAAAATGGATGTTTCTAATTAGATAAAATTTAAAAGTTTTTTCATGCAAAAAATTCAATAGAACTAAGAATAAAGGGAACATAGTTAACTGATTAAAAGAAATATTGGCAACAAGTTTCTATGATAAGATTCTTATTTCCAAGATATATAAAGAACTGATTCAAATTTATAATATGAATCACATTCTAATGGAGAAATGGTCTAGAGATATGAATAGGCAAGGCTCAAGGAAAGAAACTTAGGTTTTCTATAGCCATATGTAAAAAAAAATTTCCAAATCACTACAAATTATAGAAATGTAAATCAAAGCAATTCTACCTTATACCCTTCAGATTAGCAAAGGTGACAGAAAAGGAAAATGATAAAAGTTGGAGGGGCTATGGGAAAACACACACAGCCAATACTCTTGGTTGACCTGTGAGTGGACACAACTATTCTTCTTTTTTTAAAGACACATTTATTCAGTGTCACGATCAGACTTTTACATTTAGCAATCAACAGCATGGGCGCAAAAAAAATCTACATTAAAACCCTTTGTTGGAATGTTTTACACTTTCCACAGAACAGAAACTATATTAACCTGTTATACAATTAGTCACAAATACAGTCCTGGTGGGATTTTTTTGCCCATACACAAAAAGTATTGTCTAAAACATGTCAGTATGGCATTTTTGAATGACAATCTTATCCACAGAATCATGGTCATCAAAGGTAACAAAAGCAAAGCCTCTCTTTTTGCCACTGCCTCGTTCAGTCATTATTTTTTAATCACTTCAATTTTTCCATATTGTTCAAAATAGTCTCTTAAGTGATGCTCCTCAGTGTCTTCCTTAATGCCACCCACAAAGATCTTTTTCACAGTTAGGTGGACACCTGACCTTTGAGAGTCCTCTCTGGAAACAGCTCTCTTTGGTTCAACAACTCTGCCATCCACTCTGTGAAGTCTGACATTCATGGCCACATCTACCTCTTCCACTGTGGCATAGGTAACAAAACCAAAGCCCCTGGAACACTTGGTATTTGGATCCCTCATCACCACGCAGTCTGTGAATGTGCCCCCTTGCTCAAAATGGTTCCTTAGGCTCTCATCCATTGTCTCGAAGCTTAGGCCACTGATGAAGAGCTTCTGAAGCTACTTGGGCTCCTTGGGGGATTCTGACTTTGATGTGGCAAGAGCAGCAGCAAACACTTTAGTGATCCTTCTCCAATAGCGTCGAGGACAGAAAGTGTACACAATAATTTTTGAAAGCAACTTGGAATTATACACAAAAGCTTGTAAACCATGCATGCCCTTCGTGGTTAAAACACACACGTATGTACACATACACACACAACCCTGGAAACTAAAGGGATGCCTATCAATTAAGGAATGTATGAATAAGGTGTGGTACATCCATATGATGGAATATGATAGCATTGTAAGAAATGAGGAAATCTGTTATTTCAAATAGACGTGGAAAGACTTATATGAACCAATGTAGAGCAAAGTAAGCAAGATTAGATGTGCAATTTCTACTGTAACATCAACATTAAAAAAGAAACAAACTTGGATAATTCTATGGACTCAAGAATGAAATGAGTAGAACCAGGAGAATAATTTAAACAAATATTCATTTAGTAGCTACTCTGAATATGCCAACGGTTTTAATAGTTTGTCTTTTTGACTAGGTGGTGGGGTAAGGGTAGGGAAAGTGACTAAAGATCTAGGATTTGGGGCAGTGACCTCCTCTTGTGAAAACTCCTCTTAACAAAGTGAATCAGCTATTGCCCTGTGGTTTATAATCCTTAGGGATGACTTGGAAGTACCTGGAAGTTAAGTACCAGTATGCATCAAAGGCAGGTCTCACTGACATCAAGGCTGGCCCTCCATCCACTCCATTCTACAAGAGGGGAGACACAGAAAGAAGATATCATTTAAGCAAGCCAGAAGAAACAGTGGAAGCAGCACTGCTTCCTATGTCCTAATTCTGTCTTACAGGCTCATGGTTTCCTTGCATTCATATAAACTTGGGGACATTTCAGAGCTCATTTGAAGGAAATCCTTTGAATGTGCTAGTAGTATTTGTAACTGTCATAGTATATTGGCACTACCCTACATGATAGACATTTGCAAGAATATTTGCTACAGTGTATGTAGAGAGCTTGGGCCCAAGTATCAGTTAGCCATATCTAGTCCTATATATCCCAAGCAGCTTTAAAATCGCTGAACAGGCCCATAGTTAACTCTCTTTAGCAGCATTTGTACGTCAGACTTTGAGGAAATATAAATGATAGGGGTACAAATTGTTCCATTTGAAATTGTGGAACTTACTGCTATTTTATCTGTTTTGAATAGTTCTTTCTCTGTCTCCTCTCTGTCTGTCTGTCTCTTTCCTCTCTCTCTCTCTCTCTCTCTCTCTCTCTCTCTCTCTCTCTCTCTCTCTCTCTCTCCCTCCCCCCCCCCGTCTCCCTCTCTCCCACCCTCCTTCCCTCCCTTCCCTCTCCCCTCCCTTCCCTCTCCTCTCCTTTCCTTTCTCTTCCCCCATCTCTCTCTTCTCCCTCCCCCCCTCTCTTTTTCTTCCTCTCTCTCCTCTTCCGTCTCTCTTCCCCCCTCTCCCCATCCTCCCTATTTTCCATCTATCTCCCTCCTTCCTCTCCCTTTCTCTCATCCTCCATCTCTTTCCCTCTCCTCTCCCCCTTACCACACACACACACACACTCAGGCAGACATACAAAATCTGTGCTTATCTACAATCTTTGGATAAAAACAGCTAGAAATTGAAGCATAAGAGTCCATTAACTGAAAAGCTCTGCTGCCAGGCCTTTAAAATTTCATTGCAACTACAGACTGCATTTCAGCTATGGAAAACCACCTTATCTCTATGAGATCATTTTGGTGTGCCGTCATGCAGTCATGAACCATTTTCTGTTAGCCCAGTGGGGGAGGGGATGCAGTGGACCCTCAAAGGTAAGAAAAAGCAGGCTTTGCTATTTATGCTTAGAGATTGCCTTCAGGATTTTTACCGAGGCAGGATGTGTGTTCATTAAGTCAGGAGAGGCACTGTTATTGATCTTTATATAGATGCCTTCAGAATATTGTGAACACAGGGCAATAGAAGGAGAGGAAAGCAAAAGGAATAGTGAGATTAAGATGTTTGATAAAGGGAAACATATTGGTTCTTCTAGAAAAGATACTTTCCCTTATATGAAAATTTTGATATCTATTTCCTACAGATGATAGCAGCATTTTCAATCCTTTTGATCTCAGGATCCCTTTACACTCTTAACATTTATTGAGGACCCTAAACAATTTTTGAAATCTAAAAATATGTATTTTTACTTCTGTATTTTAACCCCCAATAAGCTTAATACAATTCCTTGACCAAAACAGAGGCTTTAAGAAGGCTTGTTGTTGAATTAATTCCTGGCATTCCATTCCACAGGAAATAGAAGCATGGTCGTTGAGCATGCCTCCTTTAGGCAATAGGCCTGATTGGGTTGAACATCAGAACATCTGTACCCTGGAGTCTGTGTGAGGATCCAGCTTTCTGAAATTTTAAAAGTATATTTAGGAATGAGACTTTTTCTTGGTGCTGGTGGTCCAGCAACCATGGCCCTTGGGTGCTGGATCAGAGTTTGTTCAAGGGAGGAGAAATGAATCAGTAGCATTGAGAGGGTGAAGACTGTGAGGATTATGAATGAGAGAGAGAGAGAGTGAGCATTGAGTATGGCTTTGAATCAGCATAAGTAAGTGTCAGTAGCGTGAAGCAGAAGATGCTGGGGATGAATGAGGCATGTCTGGGACAAGAGAGACCCAACAGGGATTTTCTGCTCATAGAGCTAGGCTCCAGGCTCTAGTGCTTTCCCACACAGCAATATTATTTTTGGGGGGGTGATGCTATGCTTGGATTCAAATACATCAATTTCATAGGCATAGGATATGGGAGGTATCATTAAACAACAGCTCATTTGGAAAAGATCTGGGAGTTTGGGGGAATTTAAAGCTAGGCAGAGGCAGGTAGTAGTAGTGCTGGACCTGAAATCAGGAAGACCTGTGTTTAAATCCAACTTTAACACTTACTAGCTGTGTCACCCTGGGAAATTCACTTAGCTTCTCTCTGCCTTAGTCTCTTCAACTGTGAAGCAGTAATAATAGTATCACCTATCTCCCAAGGCTGTTGTGAGGATCAAATGAGATAATATTTGTAAAACACTTGGCATAGTGCCTAGCACGTAGTAGGTGCTCAAATAAAGACTTCTTTCCATCCTTCAAAGATCACTGTAAGTCAAAAATATTCCATGGTAGTCAGAAAAAGCTAATGGGACCTTAGCCTGCATTAAGAGAGACATGTTGTTCCCATCTGCCTCCATTTGAGAAAACTGGAGATGTTTAGCCTAAGAGAAAGAAGAATTTCATGAGTTTGGATAACTCTTCAAGTAGTTAATGTTTTTTTCACATGAAAAAGACATTGTTTTTGTTTTTCTTGGCCTCTGGGGGCAAAATCCAGAAGTAATGGGTAGAAGTGGAATTGGGGTTTTAGACTTGTTGGAAGGAAGTGATTAGAGCTAAGCAAAAGGACAGGGAGGGAGGGAGTGGCTCTCCCTCCCTGGAGGACTTCACACAAAGGCTTGATGACCACTTTAGGTTGTCACAGAGGGCATTCTCACTTAGGCATGGCTTGTTGTAGTAGTAGATAATTCTCTGGGCTTCTCTTTGATGCTGCAGCAGCATCCTCACCCTGGACTCTCCCTGTCTCCCCCTTCTGAATCGTGAGTCCTTTCTGGAACCTCCATTTTGAGGAAGCACAGGGGTATACCAAGCTAACTCCTTTCATGGCTCTGCTCCTGGTTCTTCAGACTTCTCCTCTCTCTCCATCCCACTTTTCAAGCTCCCTTTTATGTATGAACATAAGCTTTTTGAAAGCAGGGACTGCCTTTCTTTTATGCTTGTATTTGTATTCCCAGTGCTGAGAACAGTGCCTAATGAACAGGAAGTGCTAATTAAATGCTTGTTGACTTGACTTAACTTTGGTGGTCTTTTCTAAATCTGAGATTCAGTGATCTTAGAACGGGAGGGCCCCAGTAGATGTTGTACATGTGACATGCACATTTCCGAATCCCTCTGTAGTCCCTGCATGAGAAAAGGAAGAAAATCATCAGCATTCACTATATTATTATTAATTTGTTTGTATGAATGGCTCTGTGAAGCTTTCACATGTATGTGGAAATACACTCAGCTCCATTCAATATTCTTTGTACATCTAATACAGGGGTGGGCAACCTGTGGCCTTGAGGCAACAGGGCCTTGGATGTAGCCCTTTGAATCCAATGAATCCAAATCAGTCAAAGAGCCACATCCAAGGAGCTAGAGGACCACAGGTCTCCTTGAAGCTACAGGTTCCCTACCCCTAGTCTAATATGTTAAGGGAATCTAGTAGTCTTCAAGCCTGCATAGTTTTCCTTCCACTCCCCATTTGTCTTGCAGTACACTCACAATGTCTTCCTTATCCTCTTCTCTTCTTTCTTTCGAGCAGATGCCTGGATGTTTTGTTCATTCATTCATCTCTCCATTCAGTAGACATTTATTAAGCATGATATTGACCACTGTGCTAGATGCTGGTAATACAAAGACCAAAATGGAACTTTTCTATAGCATAGAAAGGATATGAAGTAAGGATATAACATTGACTCAGAGATAGACAAGTGGCCCCTTATTTCCCTACAGAAAAGTGTTTCATCCAAAGGGCAGGATGTGGTGACTGGAAGGGCTATTGGACATCTGCTATGTTTGAAGGGCATTGTGTCCTCATGAGCTGGTCTCTTTTGTACCATCAGGGAATGAAGAAACAGCAACAATGGCTCCAGCCTTAACCCCTTGAGCCAATCAAACCTTGGGATGGTTTCTTTGACTTTTAGAGAAAAAAACTAGCCTACCCTATACGGTGAGGGGACCATGCTCTTACAAGAACCATCATGTTGCTATCCAACAATAGGTCATTAAGTTAAATTGAAAAACACAACACACCAACAATAAACCAGTGGACTGGGTGATTTGATGATTATCAAGATGTCCAAGACAGACTGTTCAGGTCTGACCCAATTCTAATGGTTCTCACACCCACAAAGTGGATGATTCATTCCCAGGAATACAATCCAATTAGTCTGACCACTTTCTTCTCCTGGCTTAAAGCAGCCCATTTGTTACTTCAATGACTAGTTTTTAGTGCTGACAGACAGATGTGGTTATCAATACAACCAAGAATTCCAGGCAAATTGGTTGGATGTAGGGTTGGTTTGGAGAGTGTTTGCTTTTGAATAGAATGAGATCTCCTGAATTTGAAATGGCCATAGAAAAGATACCAGAGATCTGAGAATGTGCATCCCAATTCAGTGTTTTTTCCTAGAGGAATGAATGTTCAACTATAGACTCCATGATTGATGCTATCAGGGTAATGATTTTTCCCCCTTTTCCATCGTGCCCTGCAATTCATTGGTGTGAGGCAGTCTCAGTGTGGAAAATCTATTCAATGATGCAGTTCAACATTTCCTGCATCAAATTGGAATTAAATTTTAAAAATGAGTAAAATGCTTTACAAACTTTAAATTGTATATAAGCACTAGCTATAATTGTGTGGGGTAGGTAGCATAGTGTATAGACTGCCACACCTAGAATCAGGAAAATCTGAGTTCAATGCTCAGACACTGAAGAGCAGGGTGACCCTGAACAGTCTACTCAACCTCTCTCAGCTGCAGTTTTCTCATCTATAAAATTGGGATAGTAATAGCATGTACCTCATAGGGTTGGTATAAGGATTTAAAATGCTTTGCTGACATAGAGTACTAAAAATATTAGCCATTATTATTACAGTCTTAGAGAACTTCCTGAGAGTATTAAGGAGGAAAGGGTCATATAGCTATTGGGTACAGCATGACCAATATTGATCAGGACTTGGAGTTATAAAAACCATAGATGAGAGAAAAACATTGCAATGTGTAGTGGAAAGAGTCCTGCAACTGGAGACACAGGACTTAAATTTGTGATTTAACTCTTTATTCTCCTGAACAACTTTCTAGACTTAAAAGCATGCTATAAGTATATAATAACAGGTTAATATAGGTGTTCAGTTGTGTCTGATTTTTTGTGACTCCATTTGAGGTTGTTTTGATGAAGATACTAGTTTGCCATGTCCTTCTCTTGCTCATTTTACAGATGAGGAAACTGAGGCAAGCAGGGTTAAATGATTTGCCAGGGGTCACATAGCTAGGAAGTGTCTGAGACTGTATTTGAACTCAGGTCTTCCTGACTCCAGGTCCAGTGCTCTATAACTGCCCTTATAAGGGGGGACTGGATATTTCAGTTATTTTCCAGTCATGTCTGACTCTGTGACCCTATTTGGGATTTTCTTGGCAAAGATACTGGAATGTTTTGCCATTTCCTTCTCTGGCTCATTTTATAGATGAGAAAACTGAGCCAGTTTAATATGTCCATTAGGCTTTTTGCTCAGCACTTCTTGCATCAAAGTGTCTTTCATTTATGGGATTTGCCATCAAGAAATTGCCAGGGAATGAGAGGATCAGCAAGCCAATCAGCAAACATTTATTAAGCCATGGAGTCCTTTATTTTGTGCCAAGCACTGTGCTAAATGCAGAGGATATAGAAAAAAGGATAAAAACACAGTCCCTACCTGCAAGGAGTTCACATTTTAATAAGGAAAAGCAATATGCAAACTATATATGAACAGTATAAATGGAAAGTAAGCTCAAGGGACACAGTGGACGCAAGGAACACAATAGATGGCACAACAGATAGAACACTAGCCCTGGAGTTGGAAAGATTCCTGAGTTCAAATCTGGCCTCAGATGTTTACTAGCCGTGTGACCCTGGGCAAGTAACTTGACCCCAATTGCCTACCCAAAAAAAGAGAAAGTTAGCTCAAAACAAAGGCAGTAGCAATAGTAGAGACCAGGAAATGACTCCCATAGAAGGTGGAAATCAAAGAAATACAAGGAAATTAAGAGGTGCAGGTGAGGGGGGTGTAGGGCATTCCAGAAACGGGAGACATTCAGTGAAATACATAGAGTCAGGAGACTCTTGGGTGTCAGGAACAACAAATAGGCCAGTATAGCTTTCCTATAGAGAGCACAGAGGAGATGAAGGTGTAAGGAGATCAGAAAAGTTGGAAGGGAGTAGATGGTGTAGAGCTTTAAATGCTAAACAAAAGAGTTTATTATTTGACCCTGGAGGTAACAAGGAGGCAGAGGCATTTTCTGAGCAGAGGAATGACAGGTTCAGACATGCATGTTAGAAGAATCACTTGGGCAGCTGATGGAGGATGGACTGAAGTACAGAGACTTGAGGCAGGAGGACCAATAATCCAGGTGATATGTGATGGAGGCCTCTAGAGCAGTGGCAGCTATGTGAGGGAGGGGAAGAAGGTGAATAAGAGTCATGCTATGGAAGCAGAAACAGAATGTGTGGGATGAGTGAGAGTGAGGAGTCAAATATTACAATGAGGTCACAAGGCTGGGTGACTGGGAGGATGGTGATGCCTTGGACAGTAATAGGGATGGGGTTATATTCTGTCTCTGTTACCTTTATGTCCTTGGGAAAAATCACTAAATCCTGATGAATCTCTGTTCCCTCTTCTGTACAATGAAGGGGTTGCTCTAAATGATCTGTGAGGTTTCTTCCAGCTCTAAATCTATGATCCTATGACCTGAGTTCACATATTTCCTCAAATTTTAGAGGCGAGACCTTTAGAAAATCACCTAACCTCTCTCAGCCTCAGTTTTCTTGTCTGTAAGATGGACATCATAATTCCCCCTATGTTACAGGATTGTTATGAGTATGGATATTTGAAACACTTTGCAAACCTGACAATTTTCCCTGTATCCACTTTGCCAAAACTCTCATGCTGCAACAATATGGAGGAATGTGCATGTATGTTACCAGAAAGTCCCACGGCAATTCTGCATTGATAATGAGGAAAAACATAACATTTACAACGCAGCAGTTTCCCTTCAAAGAGTTGAAACGGAGACTTTTTTTTTTTTTGCACCATATGTAAGTTGAGCTATGGATCTCCGCCACAGGCCACTGTTGAGCAAACAGCTTGGCATTTAAGGGGGAAAAAAAGCAACATAAATAAAAATATGAAAGTGGATGCAGATGGGATTTAAATCACAAGGGCTATTCATACTTTTCCTGTGTGGACATGCTGATTAGCTGCTGTATGACTGTATGGCATGGTACACCAAGGGTTGCATTGGAGGCTAAGGATAGCAGGAAAGGGAACAGACTGGGTGTAGGCAGAGACAAACCTGAAGTTTTTCCATTGTGGATTAGACAAGTTCAGGCTGAGATAGTAGGGGCCTGTTGGCAAAGCCGGGGAACAGAAGTACTATAGAAACATGAAAAGGGGCTGGGAAGGTGACTGTACGTTTTGGAATTAAATGAGCACCATGGAAATTATGTGCCAAGATGGATACAAATGTGCATCAATTATTTTTAATGAATTGCATGGGAACAATTTGTGACAGAGCTTTAACTCTTAATAGTGTACTGTTCATGTATAAGCCTTTTTCCTCCTGGTACGTGAGGCCAATAGTAATGTAAGGTCTTGGAGAATAATGATTTTCTGTTTCTACCCTCTCTTCCCTTGCCAGACTCAATCCTTTGATTCAATTCTAGACTATCTTCTGCTCTTTAATTCTTATCTCCTTGTCCTAAAGTCAGTTACATCTTTCCAAATCCCAACCATGTATTACATCTATCCTATGCCTCTTTTGTTCCTAATTCAGAACTTTTCCATAGAAGTGGAAAAAGGTCACAAAATCACACTTACTGGGACCACTATGAATTTCTGTTGGCAAATCTCAACTGGGCCCTCACTGCAGCACAGCTATCCTTCTACTCTTCTATTATTGATTCCTGATCCCACTCACTTCAGTGGTCCTTTTAAAATCTCTCTTCTCTTCTCAAGACACCAACACACTCCCTCCGTCCCGCAACTCATTTGAGGACTTCACTCCATAACTGAATGGAAAAAACATTGAGGCCATTCTCAGAGAGATAGCTCTTCTCCCTTCCTCATCTCACATCCTGTTGACAGAATCCACTACAGTTACTTCCTTCATGGCAATCTCTCAAGATGTAGCTCATTTGCTTTCTAAGACCAGCCCCTTTCCAAGGCCCTTTCTAAGGCCTATCTGTGCCCTTGATCTCATCTCCCTCCTTCTTCTCTAGAAGACTGCTCCATATCATCATCTTGATTCTCCCTTTAATCTTTCCTTATCTACTGGCTCCTCCCCTACTGCCTATAAACATGCCCAGATATCTGCAGCTTTATTCCATCATCCCCACTAACTCTCCTCCCCTTGTCAGCTAAGCTCCTTAAAAAAAAAAAAAAATTGTTGACTCACTTTCTTTCCTCTCATTCTCTTCTAAACACTCTGCAATCTGGTTTCTAACTGATCTCAGAAGCTACCAGTGAGAGGTTGGCACAGTGAATAGAGCACCAACCCTGGAGTCAGCAGAACCCGAGTTCAAATCCGGCCTCAGACACTTAATACTTACTAGCCATGTGACCTTGAAAGTCACTCAACCTCAATTGCCCTGCCTCCCTTCTTAAAAAAAAAAAAAGGTGGGGGCGGAGCCAAGATGGCGGAGTAGAAACAGCTCTTCCAAGCCTCTCTGCCCCCAGATTCTCCACAAACTATGTAAAAAAGGACTCTGAAAAACTTCTGGAGCCCCAGCACCCACAGAACGACACAGAGAAGCTAACCTCCCGCTGAGGACAGCCCAGCACCCTGCAGGAAGGACCAGCGCCATAGTCTGGGAGCCGGCAGCGCGCAAGGCGCAGGAGCCGAGCCGAGCCCAGGTCCGCGTGAGCCGAGGTTTTAGCCCCAGGGCGGCAGGGCCAGCAGCCAGCTGGAGGAACCCCAGAACACCAGGAACTGTGGAGACGCCAGAATTATCAACATAGACTTGCCTAGGACAAAGTAAGAGGTTAGTGTCCTATGGACTTTGTGACCTGTATTTGGGGAATGCGTCAGCTCCCTCCCCTGGGGGCTAGAAGCTGCTGAGGAGAGGCGCCACTGTGTAGTTTTCAGAGGCATTTCCGGCTCCCAGCCTACAAATCGTGGGGAGATCCAGCGATCAGTCTTGGGGGGTAATCGCTCTTGCTTTAACCTCCCTGGATCTGAATTGTGATCTAGGGTGGAAGTTGTGGGTGGGTTTACAGCTTGCCAGAAACGGAAGTTGCCCCCCACATGTTCGGGACGAAAATTCCTCTATCTGGCCTTAAAGCCATAGTGTGGCAACAAGCCCAAAAGTCAGGCAATTAAGTGGCAACATGCCAAGGCAAAGGAAACAGAAAACTGCAACCCTAGACTCCTATTTTGGGGGCATAGAGCGGGAAAAGGACTGTGAGGTCAGAAGTCCTGCTCCAAAAGCCCCAGGGGAAAACATGAGTGGGTTGCAGGCCATAGAGGACCTTAAGAAGGACTTTTAAAAATCAAATAAGAGAAGTGGAGGAAAAATTGGAAAGAGAAATGAGAAGGATGCAGGAAAAGTATGAAATGAGGGTCAACAGCCTGACTGAGGAAAACAACACCTTAAAAAATAGACTAACTCAAATGGCAAAGGAGGCCCAAAAGGGCAATGAGGAGAAGAATGCCTTAAAAAGTCGAATTTGCCAGATGGAAAAGAATCTCAAAAGTTCACTGAGGAGATTCATTCCTTCAGAGTTAGACTGGAGCAAATGGAAGCTAGTGATTTTATGAGAAATCAAGATGCTGTTAAGCAGATCCAAACAAACGAAAGATTAGAAGGCAATGTGAAATATCTCATGGGAAAAACCACTGACCTGGAGAATAGATCCAGGAGAGACAATTTAAAAATTCTTGGACTACCTGAAAGCCATGATCAAGGAAAGAACCTAGAAATCACCCTTCAAGAAATTCTCAAGGAAAACTGCCCTGCTGTTTTAGATCCAGAGGGCAAAATAGAGGTTGAAAGAATCCACAGATCACCTCCTGAAAAAGATCCCAAAAAGAAAACTCCCAGGAATATTATAGCCAGGTTCCAGAATCCCCAGATCAAGGAGAAAATACTACAAGCATCCAGGAAGAAACAATTTCAATATTGTAGAAACACAATCAGAATAGCCCAGGACCTGGCAGCTTCTACACTGAGGGATCGAAGGGCATGGAATATGATATTCCAGAGGGCAAAAGAACTGAGAATGAACCCAAGGGTCACCTACCCAGCAAAACTGAGTATTTTGTTTCAGGGAAAATATGGTCATTCAGTGGAATAGAGGACTTTCAAGCATTCTTGAGGAAAAAACCAGAGTTGAATGGAAAATTTGACATCCAGACACAAGAAGGAAGAGATGCCTGAGAAGGTAATCAGGGAAAAGAAATCAAAAGGAACTTATCAAAGTTGAACTATTTACATTCCTATATGGAAAAGCAATATCTGTGACTGATGATATCTTTCTCACTATGAAAATAATGGAAGAAGGGGGTGTGGTCATATGAATACATATGTAAATGTGTGTGTATATGGTTACAGTTATATATGGATAGAGGGCATAGGTTGAATTTGTTGGGAAGGGAGAATACTCAAGGGATGAAATTATGAGGTGAGAGAGGAAAGTGGCAAGAGGAGATGGGGAGAGACATGGTAGGGTAAACTATCTCATGTAGGGAAGTGGGTGCAAAGGAGGGGGAGAATAAGGAAGGCTAAAAAGGCAAAACCACATTCACATTGAATTTGGTTCAGGGAGAAAATGACATACATACTAAATGGGATGTCTCAACCTGCAGCAGGATAGGGGGAAGGGGGATGAAAGGAGGGATGATGGAAGGGAGGGCATCCTTGGGGTGAGGGGAGGTTGGAAGTACCCACTATAGAAGAGGGACAGGATCATGTAGGGAATGGACCAGGTGGGGGGTGGGATGAGTGGGAGGGAATTATGAGCAGCCTTGTACAATATATCTACTATGATAATGTTTTGCATAGCTAGACATGTACAACATATACTGAATTATTTATCTCCCCAGAGGGAATGGGTGACAAGGGAGGAAGGAAATGGATCTGAAATTAGAGGTCGTAACATTAAATGTTTCAAATATATATAAATACTATTATTAATACTCTTTTGCCTATAATTGGGAGATAAGATGTGCAGGCATTGGGACACAGAGATTCATCTTCCTCTAATGGAAAAGTCGATGGGGGTATGGGAGAAGGTATGGGAGAGAGCAGATTGGAGGAAGCGATATCTTGTGGGACTGCTATTCTGGGAGGTTGGGTAGGGGAATAATGGGGGGAAAATGATTGTAACTCAAAATCTGGCGGAAATGAATGATGTAAAACAGAAGTTAATAAAGTATTTGTTTAAACGGGAAAAAAAAAAAGGTGGGGGGCCGAGCCAAGATGGCCGAGTAGAAACAGCGTTTCTAATGTGCTCTGCCCCACACAAATTTCAAACAATGTGAAAGGGGATTCCGAACAACTTCTGGAGCCACAGTACCCACAGAACAGCACAGAGAAGCTAACCTCCTGCTGAGGACAGCCCAGCAGCCCTGCAGGGAGCGGCCAGCACAGCACTCTGAGAGCAGGCAGCACAGCACTCGGGGAACCGACAGCGCAGGAGCCCAGGTCCACGGTTTTAGCCCCAGGGTGGCCGGACCTTCAGCCAGCTGGAGGGACCCCAGAACACCAGCAATTGTGGCGATTCCAGAATTATCAGCACAGATATGCCTAGGACAAAGTGAGAGGTTAGTGCCCTATGGACTTTGGGACCAGTATCTGGGGAACGAGTGACTTCCTCCCCTGGGGGGTGAAAAGCTGCTGAAGAAACAGCAGCACAGAAGCGATTTTGCAGTGTCAGTAGTGGCTCTAGCTCCTGGTCTGCAAACTGTAGGAAGATGCAGCAATCAGTCTGGGGGTTAATCGCTCTTGCTTTAAACTGCCTGGATCTGGATTGTGGTCTGGGGGGGAAGTTTGGGGTGGGTATCCAATTTGCCAGAGTGGGTGGAGGCTTTATAGAGGCCACCCAACTGGCAGAAGTTGTGAAGACCCCACGTTTGGGCAGAAGCTCCCCTGTCTGGTGGCAGAGTCCTACTGTGGCAACAAGCCCGAAAATCAAGTAATTAAGTGGCAACATGCCTAGCCAAATGAAACAAAATAAACAGAAAAGTTCAACATTGGACTCCTATTTTAGGGGCAAAGAGGCTCAAAGCATGGAAGAGGATTGTGAGGTTCAGAACTCCTGCACCAAAAGCCCCAAATGAAAATACAAGCTGGCCACAGGCCATAGAGGACCTTAAGAAGCAGATAAGAGAAGTGGGGGAAAATTTGGGAAGAGAAATGAAAAATATGCAAGAAAAGTATGAAATGACAGTCAACAGTCTGACTGAGGAAAATAACACCTTAAAAAATAGACTAACTCAAATGGCAAAAGAGGCTCAGAAAGGCAATGAGGAGAAGAATGCCTTAAAAAGTCGAATTTGCCAGATGGAAAAAGAATCTCAAAAGCTCACTGAGCAGATTCATTCCTTCAGAGTTAGACTGGAGCAAATGGAAGCTAGTGACTTTATGAGAAATCAAGATGCTGTTAAACAGATCCAAACAAATAAAAGAATAGAAGGCAATGTGAAATATCTCATGGGAAAAACCACTGACCTGGAAAATAGATCCAGGAGAGATAATTTAAAAATTATTGGACTACCTGAAAGCCATGATTAAAGAAAGAACCTAGAAATCACCCTTCAAGAAATTCTCAAGGAAAATTGCTCTGATGTTTTAGACCCAGAGGGCAAAATAGAGGTTGAAAGAATCCACCAATCACCTCCTGAAAAAGATCCCAAAAAGAAAACTCCCAGGAATATTATAGCCAGGTTCCAGAATCCCCAGATCAAGTAGAAAATACTACAAGCAGCCAGGAAGAAACAATTTCAATATTGTGGAAACACAATCAGAATAGCCCAGGACCTGGCAGCTTCTACACTGAGGTATTGAAGGGCATGGAATATGATATTCCAGAGGGCAAAAGATCTGGGAATGAACCCAAGGGTCACCTACCCAGCAAAACTGAGTATTTTGTTTCAGGGGAAAATATGGTCATTCAGTGGAATGGAGGACTTTCAAGCATTCTTGATGAAAAAACCAGAGTTGAATAGAAAATTTGACATTCAGACACAAGAAGCAAGAGATGCTTGAGAAGGTAATCAAGGAAAAGAAATCAAAAGGAACTTATCAAAGTTGGACTATTTACATTCTTACATGGAAAAACAATAACTGTGTTTGATGAAACCTTTCTCATTATGAAAATAATTGAAGAAGGGTACATGGCATGTGTTCACAGGTATACATGGATAGAGGGCACAGGTTGAATTTGATGGGAAGGGATGATTATTATTTTTTTTTTGGAGGGCAATTGGGGTTGGGTGACTTGCCCGGGGTCACGTGGCTGGGTTTTTGTTTGTGTGTTGGGTGTCTGGGGCCGGATCTGAGCTCGGGTCCTTCTGGCTCCGGGGCTGGTGCTCTGCTCGCTGTGCCACCTAGCCGCCCCAAGGAAGGGATGATTCTTAAGGGGTGAAGTCAAGAGGTGAGAGAGGAAAGTGGCAAGAGGAGATGGAGAGAGACAGGGTAGGGTAAACTATCTCATGTAGAAGAGGCAAGGGGAAGTAGTTGCAGGGGAGGGTAAGAACAGGAAGGCAAAAAGGCAAAAGCATATTCTCATTGAAGTTGGCTCAAGGAGAGAATCACATACATACTAAATGGAATATCTTATCCTCACTCACTCTCCTGAGTAGGGGAAAGGGGGATGAGAGGCGGGATGATGGAGGGGAGGGCATTCTGGGGGGAGGGGAGTTTGGAAGTACCCACTATCAAAGAGGGACAGGATCAAAGTAGGGAATGGACCAGGTGGGAGGTGAGATGGGTGGGAGGGAAATATAAGCAGTCTTTTACAATATATCTACTATGGTAATGTTTTGCATATATATATATATATACATATACAACACATACTGAATTGCTTATCTTCTCAGAGGGAGTGGGTGACAAGGGAAGAAGGGAATGGATCTGAAAATCGAAGTTTTAAAATTAAATGTTTCATAAGATGTCCAGGCATTGGGGCTCAGAGATTCACCTTTGCCCTAATGGCAAAGTCGAAGGGGATATGGGAGAAGATATGGGAGAGAGCAGATTGGATGAGGGGATATCTAGTGGGACTGCTATTCTGGGGTGGTGGGTAGGGAAAATGGGGGAAAATGTAACTCATAATCTGGTGGAAATGAATGATGTAAACCAGAAGTTAATAAACCATTTGTTTAATTAAGAAAAAAAAAAAGCTACCCGTGGTCTTGTAGCTGATAATTAGACTTTTCCCAGTCCTCATCCTTCTTGAACTCTCTGCAGCCTTTTTGGTGACCATCTTCTACTCCTAGATACTCCTTCCTCTCTGAAAATTTGTAGCTATCCTCCCTTGATATTCCTTCTACGAGACTCCTTTGGCTCTTCATCTGTGTCTTGCCCATTAACTGCGTGTTTTCCCCAAGTCTCTGTCCTGAGTTTTCTTTTTTCACTACTCTATCATTGAGCTCCCAAACATTCAATTATCATCTATACAAATAAGTTTTCCAGCCCTGATCTCTCTCCTGAGCACCAGATCCACATCAATAGCTGCCTATTGGACAATTTTAAGTGGATATTCTTTTTTTTTATTAAAACATTTGGCATTTATCGAAAGTGGTTCTTAATATAAGATTTATTTTTCTATAAGCACTTTCATTAATAGAGAAAACAGAACAATGAATTAGGACATACAACTAAAAAAAATCTAGAAAAGCAACAAATCAATAAAAACACAACTGAACACAAAAATAGAAACCTTGGATGATGATTCAATAAAAATTTTCTTTTTTTAAAATTAATTTATTAGTTTAGTTTCAGTTAACAAGATTCAGTTCCATAGTTCCTTGATTTTCAAATTTCCTTTCCTTCCCTCCCCCCTCCCCCCATGGCAGCCAGTATAAGATCTGCAAATGCATTCATATTAGAGATTATTCCCATTACAAAGGTGTATTGTACTAGGTGGGATGAAAGATGGTAAGGAAGAAAAAAACCCAAACAACGAAAAGAAAAAGATCATTTAGTTTGCTTCCATCAGGATTCAGGCTCAGTTCTTTCTAGTTATATCTCTGGATGGCGCTTTTCTCACTTTCTTGAGTCTTTCGGGATTGACTTATATCACTGCATTGCTGAAAAGAGTCCAGTCTGTCATAGTTGGTCATCACAGATATGGTATGTCTGTGATTGTATACAAATTTCTTCTGATTCTACTCTTCTCGCTCAGCATCAGTTTGTATAAGTCTCTCCAGGTAATTGTGAAATCCATCACCTCCTCGTTTCTTATAGCACAATAATATTCCATTACATTCATATACCACAACTTGTTTAGCCATTCCCCAATTGATGGGCACCCCTTTAGTTTCCAATTCTTTGCAACCACAAAAAGGGCTGCTAAAAATATTTTTGTACATATGGGTCTTCCTCCCACTTCTATGATCTCTTTGGGATATAACCCTAGAAGTGGTATGGCTGGGTCAAAGGGTATGAAATTATTTATAATCCTTTGGGCATAATTCCAGATTGCTCTCCAGAATGGTTGGATAAGTTCACAACTCCACCAGCAATGTATTAGTGTTCCAATTTGTCCACATCCTCTCCAGCATTTGTCACTTTCTTGTATTGTCATCCTAGCCAATCTGACTGGAGGGATGTGGTATCTCAGAGTTGTTTTGGTTTGCATTTCTCTAATTAATAGTGATTTAGAGCATTTCTTCATATGCTTATAGATATCTTTAATTTCTTTCTCTGAAAACTGCCTGTTCATATCCTTTGACCATTTATCAATTGGGGAGTGACTTGTATTCATATAGATTTGGCTCAATTCTCTATAAATTTTAGAAATGGTTCCTTTATCAGAGACACAAGTTGTAAAAATTCTTTCCCAATTTCCCACCTCCCTCTTGATCTTGGTTACATTGGCTTTGTTTGTACAGAAGCTCTTCAATTTAATGTAATCAAAATTATCCATTTTGCATTTTATAATGCGCTCTAATTCTTGTTTGGTCCTAAAATCTTCCCCTCTCCACAAGTCTGTTAGGTAAACTATTCCTTGCTTTCCCAAATTGCTTACAGTATCATCCTTTACACCTAGATCATGAACCCATTTAGACTTGATTTTGGTATATGGTGTTAGATAGTGATCTATGCCCACTTTCTGCCATATTGTATTCCAGTTTTCCCAGCAGTTTTTGTCAAACAGTGCATTTTTATCCCAAAAACTGGGGTCTTTGGGTTTATCGAACAATAGATTGCTATATTCATTAACTGCTGGGTCTCCTGCACCCAATCTATTCCATTGATCCACTACTCTACACCTCTGCCAGTACCAAGCAGTTTTGATGACTGCTGCTGTATAATACAGATTAAGATCTGGCACAGCTAGTCCACCTTCCCTAGCATTTCTTTTCATTAATTCCCTTGATATTCTAGACCGTTTGTTTTTCCAAATAAATTTTGATATTATTTTGTCTAACTCTACAAAGTAGTTTTTTGGTACATTGATTGGTATGGCACTAAATATATAGTTTAGTTTGGGTAAAATTGTCATTTTTATTATATTAGCTCGACCCAGCCACTAGCAATTGATATTTTTCCAACTATTTAGATATGATTTTATTTGTGTGAGAAGTGTTTTGTAGTTGCAATCATATAGATTCTGGGTTTGTTTTGGCAAGTATATTCCCAAATATTTTATAATGTCTACAGTGACTTTAAATGGGATTTCTCTTTCTATCTCTTGTTGTTGAGTTTCATTAGAGATGTACAGGAATGCTGAGGATTTATGTGGGTTTATTTTATATCCTGCAACTTTACCAAATTTATTTATTGTCTCTAGTAATTTTTTACTTGATTCTCTAGGATTCTCTAAGTATATCATATAATCTGCAAAGAGTGATAGCTTGGTCACTTCGTTGCCTAATTTGATTCCCTTGATTTCTTTTTCTTCTCTAATTGCTACTGCTAGTGTTTCTAGTATCAGATTGAATAAGAGGGGTGATAGTGGACACCCTTGTTTCACTCCTGATCTTATTGGAAAGGCTTCTAGTTTATCCCCATTGCATATAATACTTGCTGATAGTTTTAAATAGATGCTATCAACTATTTTAAGGAAGGCTCCATTTATTCCTATACTTTCTAGTGTTTTTAATAGGAATGGATGTTGTTCTTTGTCAAAAGCCTTTTCTGCATCTATTGAGATGATCATGTGGTTTCTGCTAGTTTTATTGTTGATATGTTCAATTATACTGATGGTTTTCCTAATATTAAACCATCCTTGCATTCCTGGAATGAATCCTACCTGATCAAAGTGTATTATTTTTGTGATAAGTTGTTGGAGTCTTTTGGCTAATATTTTATTTAGAAATTTTGCGTCTCAATTCATAAGGGAAATTGGTCTATAATTTTCTTTCTCTGTTTTATCTCTTCCTGATTTAGGAATCAGTACCGTATTTGTGTCATAGAAAGAGTTTGGTAGGACTCCTTCTTCACTAATTTTCCCAAATAGTTTCTAGAGTATTGGAATCAATTGTTCTTTAAATGTTTGATAGAATTCCCTAGTGAACCCATCTGGCCCTGGAGATTTTTTCCTAGGGAGTTCATTGGTGGCTTGTTTGATTTCTTTTTCTGAGATGGGATTATTTAGGTAATTCACTTCCTCTTCAGTTAATCTGGGCAACTTGTGATTTTGTAAATATTCATCCATTTCACTAAGATTGTCATATTTATATGCATACAATTGGGAAAAATAAATCCTCATTATTTTTTTGATTTCCTCTTCATTAGAGGTAGATTCACCCTTTTTATTTTTGATACTCAAAATTTGGTTTTCTTCTTTCTTTTTTTTATCATATTGACTATCAGGGACTATCAATTTTGTTGATTTTTTCATAAAACCAGCTCTTAGTTTTATTTATTAATTCAATAGTTTTCTTAATTTCAATTTTATTAATCTCTCCTTTGGTTTTCAATATTTCTAATTTAGTACTAAACTGGGGATTTTCTATTTGTTCTTTTTCTAGCATTTTCAATTGCATGTCCAATTCACTGACCTCCTTTTCTCTAATTTATTGATGTATGCACTCAGGGATATAAAACTTCCCCTGAGAACTGCCTTTAGTGCATCCCACAAATTTTGGTATGTTGTCTCATTATTATCATTCTCTCGAATGAAATTTTTGATTGTTTCTATAATTTCTTCTTTGACCCATCCATTCTTTAGGATTAAATTGTTTAATTTCCAATTAGTTTTTAGTCTATCTTTCCCTGGCCCTTTATTGGATATAATTTTTATTGCATCATGATCTGAGAATGATGCATTTAATATTTCTGCCTTTTTGCACTGGATTTTGAGGTTTTTATGCCCTAGTACATGGTCTATTTTTGAGTATGTACCATGCACTGCTGAGAAGAAAGTAAATTCCTTTTTATCCCCATTCAGTTTTCTCCAGAGATCCATCTTATCTAGTCTCTCTAAGATTCTATTCACCTCCGTAACTTCTTTCTTGTTTATTTTGAGGTTAGATTTATCGAGTTCAGAGAGGGGGAGATTTAGGTCTCCCACTAATATAGTTTTGCTATCTATTTCTTCCTCTAATTCCTTTAACTTCTCCTCTAGGAATCTGGATGCTATACCACTTGGTGCATATATATTAAGTAGTGATATTGCTTCATTCTCGATGGTGCCTTTTAATAGGATATAGTTTCCTTCCTTATCTCTTTTAATTAGATCTATTTTTGCTTTTGCTTTATCTGAGATAAGTATTGCTACCCCTGCTTTTTTTACTTTAGCTGAGGCATAATAAATTTTACTCCAACCTTTTACCTTTACCCTGTGGGTATCCCTTTGTTTCAAATGTGTTTCTTGTAGACAGCATATTGTAGGATTATGGTTTTTATCCATTCTGCTATCTGCCTCTGTCTTATGGGAGAGTTCATCCCATTCACGTTCACAGTAATGATGACTATCTGTCTCTTCCCATCCATCCTATTCCTTTTCCCTGTTTATGTTTTTGTTTCTTCCTTCTCCCTTCCCCTCCTTGAAGTTTTCCCTTTTGACTGCCCCCTCCCTCAGTGTTCCCACCCAGTGACCCCCCCCTTTCTTAACCTACCCTCTCCCCTTGCTACTATTTCCCTCCCTTCTAATCCCCCCTTTAGTCTCCTCCTTTTCACCCCCCTTACCCTTCCGCTATCTATAGGACACAATAAATTTTTATACTTATCAGAGTAAATTACTCCCTGTTTGATTCCAAACCAATGAGAGTACATTTCAAACAGTGCTCCTCTCCCTCCCTCCTTTTCCTCTATTTAATGAATTTATGTGTCTATTCACCTTAGAATCTTAAACTTCACTGATTAATTTGATCCCTCTTTGGACCAGAGCCAATGAGAATAGTGTTTAAATGATGTTCTTCTCCCTCTTTCTTTCCCCTCTACTATAGTGTGTTTTGATGCCTCTTCAGATGGCATATTTTACCTTTTCCTAGATCATCCTTTCCTTTTTCCCATTACAGTCTCTTTGATCCCCTTAATAGTCTTTTTTGTTTTTTTTTTTAGACTTCATATTAGTGCATTCATACCCACACCCTCTATCTAAGTATAGCCCTTTAGAAGGTCATGATAATCATAAAGATTTCGAATATTGCCAGTTATCAGCTCCACATATAGGGATGTGAATATTTTGCTCTTGTTGCATCCCAAGTAATGAGTGTGTGTTTATGGGTGTGGGTGTGTGCTTAAGTGGATATTCTGCATACATTTCAAACTAAACAGAACTAAAACAGAACTTATCTTTCCCCCAAATCCATTCTTCTTCTGAACTTCCGTACTATTCTCCTGATCACCCCCATCCTTCTAGACATGTAGCTTTGCAACCTTGGTATCTTCCACAACTTCTAATTCTTTTGCTCACCCTTTCCCCTGCCCATGTTTCACCTGTTGGGAAATTTTGTAATTTCTTCCTCCATATTTTCTCCTTCTTTCTACTCACATTTTTACCACCCTTGTTTAGGTCTTTATCACCTCTTGCTTGCATTACTGAAATAGCCTTCTATTGGAATCCTTCCCTCAAATCTCTCTTTCCAAACCATTTTCCAATTAGCTTCCAAATTGATTTTTCCTAAAGCATATATCTGACTATGTTATCCCTATACTGAACAAACTCCAGTCACTTTACCTTTTGTATCAAATGTACATTCTGACATTTAAGGCTCTTGACAACCTTTCCTTTCCTGATCATCTCATTACTTTCCCCTATAAACTCTGTGTTCAACCATACTGGTTTACTTGCTATTCCTCACACATGACACTTCATATCCCATCTTCCATCCTTCACATTGGATGTTCTCCTAACTTCTAACATTCTCTCTGTCTCCTAATATTTGGAATACTATTGTGCTATAAGAAATGAGAAGCAGGAGGCTAATGAGAAAAACCTGTAAAGACTTACATGAACTGATACAAAGTAGAGTGAGCAGAACCAGGAGAACACTGTCACTATAACAGCATCATTGTGCAAGGATCAAGTATGGTAGACTCAGGTCTTCTCAGCAACATAAAAATCCGAAACATTCCCAAAGGACTCATGATGCTATCCACATCCAGAGAAAGAACTAATGGAGTCTGAATGCAAATCAAAGCATACTATTATCACTTTCTTTATTGTTTTTGGTGGTTTTTTACCTGCTTTTTCTCTCACAACATGATTAAATATGGAAATATGTTTTATACTATTGCACATATATAACCTACATTGAATTGCTTACTGTTACTCCCTCCTTTAGGGAGGGAGAAAATTTTGGAATTCAACATTTCAAAAAATGAATTTAAAATTTTTCTTTATATATAATTGGAAAAAATAAAATACTATTTTTCAAAAGAACTTTTTGAGTATATGCATGTATACATACATACATATTTATGTAATTTTTCTCCCCCCATTAGAAGGTCTACTTTTTAAAGGCAAGGACTACTTTTGCTTTGTCTTTGTATCCCAACCACTTAGTCCAATGCTCTATAGTCAGTCAGTCAACAAACATTTATTAAACATTTACTAAGCACTGCCACATAGAAAGCATGTTTGTTGATTGCTTTCCATTCTTTGGCATTTTACACAGCATCGTGACCATGTAAACTTAAATCTAACTTGCTAAAAAATGGTTTCATTAACTTATCTGTGTTGATAATGAGTGTTCTTTTTTTTCAGACAAGGTGCTGCCCACAGGGGTATTCCTTTAAAGCAAAACAAAACAACCACAATTAAAAAAGAGTAGCATGATGAGTTGGACATCCATCGTACATATTCATTACTTCTACTGAGGAAGAGAAAATATGTGTCAATAATAAATTAAATACTTAAGATGTTTTCTGCAGCCAGTCTAAATGTAAGATCCCAGTTATATATCACCTATCACTGACAAGCTGCACAAGTATTAATATGATAGCCATCCTTGCCTCATGCTTCCTAACTCAGTCCCAGTTGCAATAATATCATATTTCTGCAGATGCAAAACACCACATGTCACATACATACACTTAATAAAAAATTACTCCAAGGGAAGGTGTGTAGATGCAATTAATGGGCCATTACTATCCATGTGTACATGTGCACTACACACATTTTATTCTCTCTATCTTTCTGTTGACTTTTCTATTTATGTAGGCCATGAAAGAGAAGATTTGCTTGGGAGAGACAAGGGAGTCAGAGGTGAGGAGTCGAACTAGATTTCTGCTTATCTACTGGATGAACTTCTATTAATTAATTTAAGGAGCTGTGGAGAGAAGTCACTCTTGTGCTTTTAATGATCTCTAGATTCTCTCCCCAGCATGAAAACAAATGTTCTCCCAGAGACTCTGTATGGTTATGTGAATTTTAGACCACTACAATTTCTCATGATTTAAAGTTATAGGTGCTCCAAAGACTAATGAAGAGACACATGATGGGCACAATGGGGTTGCAACATAATTCCAGTTATATTATGGAGGCATAATAATATGGCATAATATAATAACTATAATTTAATAATATTTGTATAATAAATTAAAATTTATTAATAAAGGTATAATAATTATGGAGGCAACATTATTCCAGGTATATTACAGAGGAAGCCTATGATCCAGATTAGAACAGGCACTGCAGGAAGCCTTTTCCCTTCCCCTCCCTCTGTTCAGATCCCACAAGGGATATTTGCTACAGGACCCCTTCTCGCTAACTTTAAAACCAATTCTCCTTTCCCTTTTGCCTCTCTAGGTTAGATACAGACTGCTATCTCCATACATGTGTGGAATGTAGACCTCACCTCTAACCTTCCTGGCTGCATGGAGAAGTACTTGGTGGAGCAGTGTTTGCCAGTTATAACCCTTTGATTAATGCCATTGGACTTTAATACCTTCCTGGCCATTATACTGTCCATATCCTTAGGCATTGCCATCTGACCTGCCAAAATCCCCTAAGGACTTCTGCATCTTTCCATCTGTCTTGCTACCATAAGCTAAAGACCACTGGGCCTTTTCCAGCTACCCTGAAGAGGAGCCCTCCTTTACCTATTTTCTCTCTCTAATTATATGGTGACCTCCTTGAGAGTAAGAACTGTCCTGATTTTGTATTTGTATCTCTAGCACTTAATACAGTGTTTGGCACATAAGCACCTAATGCTTTTTTATTCACATACTCATTCATTCATTCATCAAAAAGGAGGTGAGCTGTTCATGTGGTATAAGTAATAAATAACATATAGATGCCTGAGTATTCCATTGGTGCCCAGAAAATGTAACAAAGACCTAGAGGAAGACCTTTAGCAAATTGATTGGATTTTCTATTAGAGGTTTACAGAAGGACATGAAAACAGTTCAAAGAGCTTTGAAGTCAGAGGACCTGGGTTCAAATCTTCCCTCTTCTCATTACTTACTATCTGTGATTGGGCAAGAAAGTCCTTTAGCCTCCCTCAGCTTCAGTTTCCCTATGTATGACCTCTGAAGTCTACTCTGGGTCTAAATGTATGAAATGAAAGTAGTCTGAGTTCCAAAGTCCATTGTTATGGGACTCTCTCCTTTTTGGTGGAAATCAATGCTCCTGTGCCCCATGCCTCAACTACAGACATATATACACATGCAGACATACATGCACATACACACATGTGTACACACACATATATACATGTGCATATTTTTGATAGAACTTCTGTGATTTCATTGGTATAAGTGAAGAAGCATCAAGAAGAAATGCAGATCTGCCATAACATATAGCCTTAGAAAGTTGGTTAGCTGTGTTATTGAAAGTTTACCGCAAATGACAGTCAGAGTCACACAACCATTAGATGTCCAAGGCAGGACCTAACCCGATGAAATGATAATAATGCCCTGGGAAAATATTTTAAACATTTAGGGATTCTTTTACTTCTCAAATTCTTCGATTCTGTATCCTCTGGCACATACAATGATTTCATTACCTGCAATCTCATTTAATCTGCAAAACTGCCTTGTGAGATCTGTAGAGCTGTGATTAGTTTCTTCACTTTATAGATAAGGAAATCGAGGCCTGGCTCCTGGACAGTGACAGAATTGACTGTAGAAAAAACCACATTTCCTTTTACTTAGTCCTCTTTCCACTATACCAAATTAAGGTAATTAATTATGAAATAAGAAAAACCTGTTTGATAGACGTTTAAATGCTTATTTTAGTAGAAGAGAAGAATCAAAAGGATGATGTTGGAGTAAGTAGTAGGGAGAGAATCAAAATCCTTTTGAAGTGAGGAAATGGATCCAATCAAAGCGGTTTCTCTTAAAAAACAAACAAAAAAAAAACAAACCAACAACAACAACAAAGCCTTGTAAACATCATCTATTTCAGGGCATCAAGACAGGGGAAAGAGACTGACCTTGACTACAAAGGACTTTTTCCTCCTCTTCCTGCTTGGGAGTCAAGATTGGTCCCTTTTCCAAGTCTCTCTGCCCCAATGTGGGGTTACATTTTCATAAGTAATAGCAGCTCTAGTTATGAATGGGGTGACTCTGAGTGAGAAAACTGAAGGGTAAGTGTTATCAATCAAGATGTGTGTCTGTCATTTCACCATCTCTTAGATTTTTCGTAGCAAGATAAACCAGAATAAGCATAGACATTAAAATTTCTTCTTTTCAGACTGGAGTTGTTCTCTTACAGAGTAGATCAAGGGAAGACAGTCTAGAAACTTGTGAGTTTCCACAGCCCCTAAAACTGTGGGATGCTCAGCCTTGTTATTCTGATAAATAGGCAGAAGGGAAAATCTATGAACATTTTAGCAAAGTCGTTTGCTGCTGACACACCGATTTTGCATACTTATGAAAAAATGCCAGATGGAAACTAAGCATTAACCATGTCCAATAAGGCTTATGTTCACAATATACATGGAATGCAAACGATGGGTTAGTGCCTTTGATTACATAGACCATAATTCTCTGTGATTTTATCTATTCTTGAAAAGGGAAAACTACAGTTTTAGAATGTATTATGTTTCCCGCCTCTGGAGTTTACAAAACTTCAAGAACTTCATGCACTAGTAACAAAGCTATCTGATGTATTATTATTGATAATGATAATTACAATCTCATTGCAGCACCCTGGATACTTTGCCTGAGAACAGTTGGGGAGTAGCATCACTGATGCTACATAATTCTCATCTCCATCTTTTTATTTTTTAAACTACTTAAATTAACGTCCCCAGTTGCAGAGGGAAGGGGAGGGCAGAGATGTAGGGGGGAACATGCCCTCTATATGAGGTTGGGGAAGGGCTGCCTTAGCCTTTTCCACCCGCTCCCCCTGCCCCCCGCCCCCAACTTCCTCAGCAAACTCTGCTCGGGCTGCATTGCTCACACCGAGCTCCTGGCCCCAACAGCTGTAGCACCGTGGCCGCCATCTCCCTCCTTCCACCGCCATGATCATCTACCCAGACCTCATCAGCCTTAATGAGATATTCTCCGACATTTACAAGATCTGGTTGATCGCGAATGGCTGTGCCTGGAGGTGGAGGGGAAGATAGTCAGTAGGACAGAGTGTAGTATTGATGATTGCTGAAGGTCCTGAGGGTGAAGGGACGGATGCCACTGTAATCACTGGAGTTGACAAACCATCATCTGCAAGAAACTAGTTTCGTAATAAAATCCTACAAAAAGCACATCAAAGACTATATGAAACCAATCAAAGGCAGACTTGAAGAACACAAGCCAGATAGAGTAAAACCTTTTATGACCAGAGCTGCAGAACAGATCAAATACATCCTTGCTAATTTTTAAAACTATCTTCATAGATGAAAACATGAATCCAGATGGCATGGTGGCTCCCTTGCACTTCTGTGAGGATGGAGTGATTCCATATATGATTTTCTTTAAGGATTGTTTAAAAATGGAGAAATATTAACAAATTCAGCTGATTACTTTGAATCACCTGTCATCATAACTGGCTGCTGCGTTTTGTCATCTACACCACACCAGGACTTGGACAAAGTTGGACTTATGTCATCTTAAGCTTTATTCTATTTTTGACCTTGATTTATTTGGAGTGGAGGCATTGTTTTTAAAAACATGTCATGTAGGTTGTCTAAAATAAAACACATTTAAACCCCCCCAAATATATTTAAATTATTTTTTTCATATAACAAGCATTTCTTTGCTCTCCCTCCCCCCTCTGACTGGGGAAAAAACAAGACAAATATAAACCTTGTGATGAATAAGCATTGTCAAGCAAAACACATGTTCACATTGGCCATGTCTAAAAATACGTCTCATTATGCATATTTAATTGGCCACCTTTTTCCAGAAGGAGAGTAACATTTTTCTTTATTAATACTTTGGGGTGGTGGTTGGTTGTCACATTGACCAGAGTTTTTAAGTCTTTAAAAGTTGTGCATTTTTACAATGTTGTTGTTATTGTATAAATTTTTCTCCTGGTTCTACTCACTTCCCTTTGCATCAATTTATACATGTCTTGTCAGGTAACTCTGAAACTATCCCTTTTTCTCATATGAACTGATGCAAAGTGCAATGAGCGGAACCAGGAAAACATTGTATATAGTATCAGCAACACTGTGTGATGATCAACTATAAATGACTCAGCTCTTCTCAGCAACACAAAATGATCCATTAAAAAGGACTCATGAAGGAAAATTCTATCCGTATCCAGATAAAGAACTGGTGGACTCAGCATGCAGGTCCAAGCATATTTTTTTCACTTATTTTATTCTTGCTCATGGTTTTATTTCCTTTTGATCTTCTTCTTCCACAACTATGATGAAGATGGAAATGTTTTACATGAATAAACTATATCAAGTTGCCTGCCATTTTCATAAGAGAGGAGGGAGGGAGGAAGAAAAAGTTGGAACTCAAAAGCTTATAAAAATGAATGCTAAACAATCATCAAAACCAGTTGCTACTGGCTAGGAAATAGAGTGGTGGATCAGTGGAATAAGTTAGATGCAATAGTCAATGACTATAGCAATTTACTGGTTGATAAACCCAAAGACTCCACCTTCTGGGATAATAACTCATTATTTGACAAAAACTACTGGGAAAACTGGAAAATAGTATGGCAGAAACTAGACATAGACCAACATATTAGCATATAAGCCAATATAAGGTCAAAATGGGTACATGATTTAAACACAAAGGGTGATTCTGTATGCAAATTAAGACAACAAGGAATAGTTTACTATTCTATTATACTATTACTATACTATCAGATCTATGGAGAAGGGAAGAGTTTATGACTAAACAAGAGAAAGAGAACATTATGAAATGCAAAATGGATAATTTTTATTACATTAAATTTTAAAAGGTTTGCACAAACAAAGCCAATGCAACCAAAATTAGAAGGGAAGCAGAAACCTGGGAAACAATTTTTACAGCAAATATTTCTGATAAAGGTCTCACTTCTAAAATATATAGAGAACTGAACCAAATTTATAAGAATACAAGTCATTCTCCAATTGATAAATGGTCAAAGGATATGAACAGGCAGTTTTCAGAGAAAGAACTCAAAGCTATCTATAATCATATGAAAAAAAAATGTTCTAAACCACTATTGATTAGAAAAATGAAAATTAAAACACCCTGAGGTACCATCTCACACACATCAGATTGGCTAGTATGACAAAAAAGAAAAATGATAAATGCTGGAGACAATGTAGGAAAATCAGAACACTAATTCATTGTTGTTGAAGTGGTGAACTGATCCAAGCCATTCTGGAGGGCAATTTGGAACTGTGCCCAAAAGGCTATGAAACTGTGCTTACCTTTTAACCCAGCAATAGCGCTACTTGGACCCACATGAACAAAAATGTTTATAGTGGTGTCCAAGAATTGGAAATTGAGGGGATGCCCACCAATTGGGGAATGGCTGAACAAGTTGTGATATGTGAATGAAGTGCAGTACTATTGTGCTATAAGAAATAATGTGCAGGTATATTTTTTTAAAAAAAAACCTGGAAAGATTTAGGTGAATTGATACTGAGTGATGTGAACAGAATCAGGAGAACATTGTACACAGTAATAGCAATATTGTACAATGATCAGCTTTAATAGATTTAGTTCTCAGCAATATAATGATCTAAGACAATTCCAAAAGACTCATGATGGAAAATGCTATCCACATCCAGTGAAAGAGATATGGAATCTGAATGCAGATCATATTATTCTCTTTCTCTCTCTCATACATACCTTTCTCTTTCTCATGTTTATTTTCCCTTTTGTTCTGATTCTTGAGAATCAGAGAATCTTACATGATTGTATGTGTATATCCTATATCAGATCACATGCCATCTTGGGGGGGAGGGAATGGAGGAGGAAAAATTCAGAATTCAAAATCTTATAAAAGTGAATGCTGATAACTAAAAATAAATTAAAAAAAGAAAAATGAATGCTCGAAGTTTTTCTTGATATGTAATTAGGGGAAAATGAAATATTTTTTAAAATTAAGATAATTTCAAAAAATGAAACTATCTTTTTCATACACCATAATTTGTTCAGTCATTCCCCAAATGATGAACATCTCCTTTATTTTTAGTTCTTTACCACTGCAGAAAGAGTTAATGTAAAATGGATATATGACTTAGATATAAAAAGTCACAAAGAGGAAAAAGGAAGAAATTATCTTTTATGTCTAGGGATAGGGGAAGAAATCATGATCAGACAAGGGAAAGAAAAGACCAAAAAGAAATCAACAATTCTGATTATATAAAATAAAAAGGGTTTGCACAAACAAAATGAGTGTAGCTTTTAGAAGGGAAATAGTTAACTGGGGAAAAAATCTTTGGAAGAAGTTTCTCTAGAAAAGGCCTCCTTTCCAAAATACATAAGAACTGATTCAAATGTATAAGAATAAAAGCTATTCCCCAAAAGACAAATGATCTAACAATATAAATAGGAAGCTCTCAAGGGAAGAACTCTAAACTATGAATAATGACATGAAAAAAATGCTCAAAGTTACTAATAATTGGATAAATGAAAATTAAAGCAATTCTGAGATTCTACTTCAGATCATAAATAAAATTTGTAAAGTTGACCAAAAAAAAAAGAGAAAATAACATGTTGAAGGAGTCATGGGAAAATAGGAATATTGAAGCACTGTTGATGGAGCTGTGAATTGATCCAGTCATTCTTGAAAGCATTCTGGAACTATGCACCAAACATTACTAAACTATGAATGTCCTTTGACTTTGGACTACAACTCCTAAGATTATATCCCAAGAAGGTGAAAAAAAGAAGAAAAGAAAAGGACTCATATTTACCAAAATATTGTCAGCAGCTAAGTTTGTAGTAGCAAAGACCTAGAAATTGCAGGGGTGTCCATAAATCGGGAAATGGCTAAATAAATTATGTTATATGAAAACTATCTTTTTCAATGGATGTTTTAATGATGTATAACTCTAGCCAGTAGATATATTATGCAGGATTTACAGTTTTTCAGCCTGTGATGATGCCTTATAGTTTCTGCTGAAATGAAGAATTGGCTAATGAGAGCCCAGCCCTTATTAACTTGTACAGTGATCTTAGCTTGATGCAAGCAAGTCCTTTCTATAATCTGCACTGGTCATCAAGTGAAAGCTTATTAAAGATAACCCTTATATGATTTCTGGAGGCAAAAAAGGGTGATACTGTATGCAAATTAAGACAACAAGGAATAGTTTACTTGTCAGATCTATGGAGAAGGGAAAAATTTACTTCTAAGAATTGACTTAGACCTAAGTCACTCCATTTCTACAAATAAATTTACATTTAGCTGTTTGTTCAAAATTTCTTCATCAGCACAATTACTCCAATCAGGTTAGCACTCTGACCATTAAGATAAAACTATTTCCATGATTATGCAGTTGATGTTATCTTGCTACACAAAACTGTAGTGACAATCAACTGGTCATAGAAAGGAAGGGTGCAGTGCTTCTTTTTCTAATATCACAAGAAGAAAAAATATAGCAGATAAAATGAGAAAAACCCCAGCTACTGGAAATGCATCAGTATAGAAGATATGAACAATTCACAAGTGCCCATGAAATGCACTAAAGATATGACCACTTTTAGTATGTGCCAGTGTGAAATTAGGGCAGCTAGGTGGTGCATACACAGTCAATATACATAGTCGAGACCAACAAATTCCTAGTGGTACAGTGGAGAGAGTGCCAGGCCTCAAATCAGGAAGACTCCTCTTCCTGAGTTCAAATCTGGCCTCAGACACTTGCTAGTTTTGTGACCCTGGCAAGTCATTTAACCCTGTTTGCCTCAGCTTCTTCATCTGTAAAATGAGCTGGAGAAGGAAGTAGCAAACCACTCCAATATCTTCTCAAAGAAAACCCCAAATGGGGTCACAAAGACTTGAACGTGAAAGAAGCAACTCAACAAACAATTAAGTTATAACAAAATTAAGAATGGATGTATTTGTAGGCAAGGACGTCATACTGCTTTTTATCAATGATATTTCCCCCTTTAAGTTACATAACAGCTCAACAAGGTTAAATAATTTGGCCAAGATCATACAACATGCATGACAGAGGCAAAATATGACTTCAAAACCAATGATTTTTCCATATTCCACTCAAGTCTTTGAGAAGCTATGCTATATTTTTTCTTATTTTTATGGTGTAGGAATTTCCCTATAGAGTGGACCTTCTATCAGTATACATCACTAGGACTTAAGAAACAAATCTACTTATACACCATCCCCATCATCTATGGACAAATTTTCTTTAATTTCTGAATTTTCAGGGTATATTATGAAAACATAGGTTCCCAATCCAAATATCTATTTTACTAGAAAAGGATGCTTTTATTGAGCTAGAATCACCTTAAAATGAATGATCTATCTTTTAGTCTTGTGTATATTGGCCACTAAATAAATTCTTCCTGTCTTATTATGAAGGGAGAAAAAGGATTCTTTGTTTCCTATTGCACTGAAAGGGTAGTGAATACTGATATACAGATGTTGTGGTTCTGAGACTATTGGAGCACAGACCTTTAAGCTATAAGCTGCCGTTTTGTGGTATATTCACTAACAAAGCACAGCACAGGAAGAAAACAGCAGTTTAGGTTGGGAAAGTATCATTTAGAGAAGGAGAAGGCACCAAGATAAAGATACACAAGGTGTGGTTGAAAGAGCACTAGATGTGAAGTCAGAAGACTTGTGTTTTAATTTTGGCTCTACCACTAAATTAGCTTAGTTTCCTGTTTGTCTAAGGAGGACCCTTTAGATTTGAAGATTCTATGATACTATGATTATCTATAAAACTATAGTTCTGGGGGCAGAGTCAAGATGGTAGAGTAGAAACAGGACCTCTGTGGGGCTCCAGCTTCCATCTTCCCCAATCCATGTAAATGAGGACTCTGAACAAACTTTGGAGGTACAGAACCCACAAAATGACACAGAGAACCTAACCTCCTGCTGAGGACAGCCTGGCAGGCTGGCAGGGAGCGTCCATTACAGTGCTCTGAGAGGCAAGCCCAGGCTCACAGGCCAGAGGTTTTAGCCCCAGGTCGGCCCTGACCAACCACGAGCTGGAGGCACTTCAGATAAGCTGTGGCAGTTTCCAGAGTTATCAACACATAGATGCCTAGGACAAAGTGAGAGGTCAGTGTAGTGTGGACTTTGGGACCAGTAGTTGGGAGAGCATCAGCTTTTGCCCCCAGGGTGAGAAGCCACTGAGGATCTGCAGTGCAGCCACCACCACAGGGCAACTTCAGTTCCTGCCCTGCAGACTGTAGGAGGACCAAGCAACCAGTCTCAGGGGGAATCACTCTTGCTTTAACCTGCTTGGATCTTCATTGCTGTGTAGGGTGGAGGTCCTGGGGTGTGTGACCAGAAAGCCAGAGTGTGTGGAAGCTTCAGGGAGGGCACCCAACTAATACCTCTGGCAGCTGAGAAAACCCCAGCATTTGGGATGGAAGCTCCCCTGTCTAGTAACAGAGTCCTACTGTGGCAAAAAGCCCAAAAGTCAAGTGATTGAATGGCAACATGACCAGGCAAAAGAAGCAAAACAAACAGAAGAATCCAATATTAGAATCCTATTTTGGTGACAAAAAGGGTCAAAGTATGGAACAGGAGGAAGACAACGCAGTCAGAACTCCTGCACCAAAATTTCATTTTCAAATGAAAATACAAGCTAGTTAGAGGCTATAGAGGACCTTAAGAAGCAGATAAGAGAAGTGGAGGAAAAATTGGGAAGAGAAATGAGAAAGATGTGAGAAAATTATTGATTGAGGAAAATAACACCTTAAAAATAAACTAACTCAAATGGCAAAAGAGGCTCCAAAAGGCAATGAGGAGAAGAATACCTTAAAAAGCCAAATTTGCCAGATGGAAAAAGAATCTCAAAAGCTCACTGAGGAGAAACATTCCTTTAGTTTTAGATTGGAGAAAAGGAAAGCTAGTGACTTTATGAGAAATCAAGATGCTGTTAAACAGATCCAAACAAATGAAAGAATAGAAGGCAATGTGAAATATCTCATGGGAAAAACCACAGACCTGGAAAATAGATCCAGGAGAGATAATTAAAAAATTATTGGACTACCTGAAAGCCGTGATCAAAGACAGAACCTAGAAATCATCCTTCAAGAAATTCTCAAGGAAAACTGGCCTGATGTTTTAGACCCAGAGGGCAAAATAGAGGTTGAAAGAATCCACAATCACCTCCTGAAAAAGATCCCAAAAAGAAAACTCCTAGGAATATTATAGACAGATCTGGAATTCCCAGATCAAGGAGAAAATATTACAAGCAGCCAGGAAGAAACAATTTCAATATTGTGGAAACACAATCAGGATAATACAGGATCTGGCAGTTTCTACACTGAGGGATTGAAGGGCCTGCAATATGATATTCTGGAGGTCAAAGGAGGTGGGATTAAAACCAAGAATCACCTACCCATGAGTATCATGTTTCAGGGGAAAATATGGTCATTCAGTGGAATAGAAGACTTTCAAGTATTCTTGAAGAAAAAACCAGAGCTGAATATAAAATTTGACATTCAGATATAAGAATCAAGAGAAGCATAAGAAGTAAACAGAAAAGAAATCATAAGGAACTTATCAAAGTTGAACTATTTACATTCCTACATGGAAAAATGATCATTGTAACTGATGAAACTTTTCTCAATATGAAAATAGTTGAAGGGTATAGAAATATATATCTATATCTATAGTATATATCAGAGGGTAGATAGGTGTATGAATACATATGTGAATGTGTGTATATATGTTTAGAGGTGTGCATAGATATAGGGCACAGGACCAATTTAATAGGAAAGGATGATACTTAAAAGGTGAAATTAAGCAGTGAGAGAAGAATGTGTTGGGAGGAGATGGGGAGAGACAGAGTGGGGTGAATTATCTTGTATAGAAGAGGCAAGGGAAAATGGTTACGGTGTAGGGGAGCACCAGTAGGGTTGGGGGGAATGGGTCAACCTTACTCTCATTGAATTTGGCTTGGGGAAGGAATGACATGCACACTAGATGGGGTATGTCACCATACAGGAGAGTGTGGGGGAGGGGGATGATGGAGGGGACGTCAGGCTGGGGGGGGTGAGGGAAGTAAGAGGCACCCACTTTTGAAGAAGGACAGGACCAAGGGGGAGAGTGGAACAAGTGGGAGGGAAAATAGGAGGGAGGGAAATATAAGCTGTCTTTTACAATATATCTACTATGGTAATGATTTGCATAGCTACACATGTACAACCTATATTGAATTGCTTATCTTCCCAGTAGGGGTGGGTGACAAGGGAAGAAGGGAATGAATCTGGAATTCAAAGCTTTAAAACTAAATGTTTATATATATAATATTATTGATACTATTTTACATGTAATTGGGCAATGAGATGTGCAAGCACTGGGGCATAGAGATCCACCATGCCCTACTGGAAAAGTCAAAGGGAGTGTGGGGGAGGATATAGGAGAGAGCAGATTGGAGGAGGGGATATCCTGTGGGACTGCTATTTTGGGGAGGTGGGGGAAAAATGGGGAGGAAATTTGCAACTCAAAATCTGGAGGAAATAAATGTTGTTAACCAGAAGTTAATAAGGCATTTGAAAAAAAATAAAACTATAGTTCCCTCCTACCTTTCTGATGGCTATGGGTTCTAAACCCGGGTCTGTCTTAAGTTTATATATGCAGTTACTGACATTTATTCATAGCTGTGTGGCAAGACAAATGAAAGCTTGGAACATAGCCAAAATTGAGGGAATTAAAGGCATAATGCTAGCAAGCTGGTCCTGTAAAGCCATTCTTTCTGGAAGGAGAAAGGCTGAATACCAGATTTCCAAATGCCTTCTGTGCAGTGAACCAACACAGGGGCAAATGGACAATCAAATGAAAAATCCCCAGTTATCCAATAGCAGTGGAGACAGCTGGGAAAATGACCTTTTCTTTGGAACACCTGCTGGAGCACAGCTGTTGGCAAAGAAAGCAACCACTTTGTCAAGATTCAGGATTGATTCCATGAGGAACAAATGTCTGGGTCACTTGTAGAGTCAAGGCCACCAGGTGAATGTTCAGGACAGAGAAGAACTCAGACTAAGTGGCACCAAGAATGTGTGAGACAAAGAGTTGTAGTCATCAACTGCTTTAGTGTAATGGTTTTTTGACTCTTAAAAATAAATATCACTAAGAGTATCTTTTTTTTTGAAGAAAGGAATTTAGATTTGGTGTCTTAGAGACCCAGGGGAAGTCCATCTTAATGAATAAAGTGTTGGACTTAAAGTCAGGAAGTTGTTGTTGTTCAGTCATTTCAGTTGAGCTAGACTCTTCATGACCCTACTTGGGGTTTTCTTGGTAAAGATACTGGGGTGGTTTGCCATTTCCTTCTCCAGCTCATTTTACAGTTAAGGCAACTGAGGCAAACAGGGTGGTGATTTGCCCAGGGTCACACAAAAGTGTCTGAGGCTGAATTTGAAATCAGGAAGGTGAATCTTCCTGACTGCAGGCCCGACACTCTATCCACTGCATCTCCTTGAAGACCTGGGTCCATATCCTACTTCTGACAATCAATTGAACAACAGACATTTATTAAGTAATATTATGGGCCACACACTGAAAATACAAAGAAAAAAATTATAAAAGTTTCTGCCCTTAGGGAGATAATATTCTAGCAGGTCTTTTTGTATGACCCTGAGCAAGTCACTTAACTACTTTATACTTCAGAAAATTTCCTGAGATTTATCTATTCAGTCATAAAGAGTCTGTGGTCCTTCCTGAGAGACAGTTTTCCAAATAGGAGTTTCCCACACTGACGTTAGAGTATCTGCAGTAATCTTCTCGAATGAGCAAGATGTGGTGAATCATTACTGTCATCTTTGTTGACATGATCATGGACAAGTATTTCCTAAGCTCTTGCCATATGCAACAGTAATAATGATGATATTTCTCTGTTGCATACTTTTACATATATCTTCCATTAAATCTTTAAAACTTTTCAAGACAGGTACTATAAGTAGGTATGATTTTTATTCCAATTTTGCATATGAGGAAATTGAGGCTTGGATATGGTAGATGACTTACCCAGGGTTACAGTTATTAATTGGAAAGGTTAGAATTTAGACTCAGATCTTCTGATGCCACTATATCATGCTACTTCTCAAAGCTCTGTTGTTGTTCAGTCATGTCTGACTCTTTCTGATATCATTCGGAGTTTTCTTGGCAAAGATACTGGAGTCGTTTACCATTTTCTTCTCCAGTTAATTTTGTAGATGGGGAAATCGAAGGAAACAGGGTGAAGTGACTTGCCCAGGGTCACACAGCTAGGGTCTTAGGCCATAGTTGAACTTAGGAAGAGGAGCCTTCCTGACTTCAGGCCTGGCACTCTATCCACTGCACCACCTAGCTTCTGCAAAAAAGCTCTGTTAGGTGCTAAAATACAGAGATCTATAAGACATGTCCCTGGGCCCCAATAAATTTACAATTTGGGTGAAAAGATAGGCTCTGCACTTGCCAAGGTAAAAATTCAGAATAGTGAAGTGCTACAGGCCAAACAAGTAAGAGAAAAAGTCAGTTCCAAGCAGTAATGGGGTGCTCAATTTGGAGTTTGAGGACCTGAGTTCAGATCCTATTTCTACCATCTAGTTCCTGGGCAAGTTGAGGCAAACCATTTCATCTCTCTGTGTCCCAGTTTCTTCAGGTTGAGGGGATGATACTAGATGGCCCCCAACTCTAAAAAGAGGAAGAAAACGCTATGAACTGGGACTGTAAGGGAAGGTTTCCCAAAGGAAGTGAGTCTCAAGCTAAAACTTGAATGAAGGATTTAAGATTTAAGCTGAGAGGAGGAGGGGGCAATAGTCTAGGCCTGAGCAACAGTGATAGCAAAGACACAGATGTTACTCAGTTGGTTACCATTTGTTTTCTAATCCTTCTTGTCATCAACAATAATCAGCTGCTCGTTCAAAGCAGGATTATCCATTGGGAAATTCCAGGCCAAAAATACTTGAGATAATATGCGGATAATATGATCTTGGGCCTAAAGTTGGACAGAATTCAGAGGCTATCTAGTTCAACCTTTCTATTTTTCAGATATGGAAACTAAATCTCAGAAAAGATAGGGGATTTGACCAGGATTATATAGTAAGGATTAGGAACAGGATTTAAACCCAGGTCTTCCTTACTCCAATGTCTATAATAGACCCACTACTACCACCCTGTTCCACGTCCTAAAGGCAAATGTAAAATGGAGACATTGGAGGATCTTCAAATTCCTAACAAAATAACTTGACTCCAG